>MU227326.1:3808409-3844858 GCA_018584345.1 Thuja plicata | reverse complement strand
ATTTTCCTCAAGGTAACGGACAAGCTGAGTCAAGCAATAAAAATCTGATTAATATTTTGAAGAAATTGGTGACTGATAATCAGAAGAACTGGCATAAGAAAATACATGATGCTCTGTGGGAAGATAGTACTACTCCAAAGAGGGCTATAGGCATTTCACCTTTTGAGTTGGTGTATGTAGTTGAAGCCAACTTGCCATTACCTTTGGAACTTGCTACATGTAAGTTAAAAACTGCCATTAAGGATGATGTTTTTAAGGATGGTTTAGAGAAAAGAATTTTGTATTTGACCAAGTTGCAGGAAGAAAGGGAATACATGGTTGACATGATCACTGAACATCAGAACTAAGTCAAGAAGTTGTTTGATAAGAAAGCAAGGCCAAGAAAATTCATGGAAGGTGATATGGTGCTACTGTGGGATAAGAGACGTGAACCTAAAGTAATGCATTCTAAGTTTCAATCTTTGTGGAAAGGTCCATTCCAGATTGTACAGGTGAATCAGAATAATTCTTTCAGACTGGCATATCCTTCCGGAGAGTCCCTGCCATATTCCTATAATGGGCAGGATTTGAAGCTATACCAGATGCATAATTGAAGAGGAGGTAACCCCTGTGTAGTAGTTTAGTTAGGTAGGTGTTCTTTTTGTGTCGTAGTTAGTAGTTGTTTTCTCTCACTTTGTTTCAAGTTGCCCTGCTCCCCTTAGCCCTCCTATATGCTTTTCCTCATTGTTCTCTTTGGTCTAGACTCCGCAACCCAATGGATAAGGCACTTGCAAAACTAGAGAAGCTGAATTCTTCATGCACTTTGCAGTACATGACCCCCCAGTTGGAGCCAGCTGTTGTCTGACTTTCAGTCACCACTTTTTTTGGCATTATTGGAGTCATATGGTCATGTCAAGTCAGTTTGTTCAGTCTGAGTCTAGGTCTAATTCTTTCTTAGGTAGGCTATCTTTGTTAGGTTTCCCTGTCATTTCCTTTCTTTCTCTTAGCCGGGCGGGTTGTTCTAAAGTCTTTCCATATTTGGGTAGGTTGTAGATCCTAACCCGGAAAAGATATGTGCTCCAATCGATGTTCTTCCTCGGGCAGAGATCAAAGACTGGTATAGATCGATTCTACAGGTCTCAACGATCCTAATACAAAAAACGGTGAGCAATTTGGTTAAGAAATGGCAGAGAACAAGCCCGGCGGGAATTTAAAAACTAGCTACTCCATAGCAGAAGTTGCACTCATCAAGTGAATTTATGCAAAGCTAAATACTTCATAGCGGAAGTCACACTCATAGGTACATTTTATACAAAGAGGAACTTTACACTTTGTGGGTTCCGCACCTCAGGTGATTTTCCGCAAAGAGGAACTTTGCACTTTGCGGGTTCCGCACCTCTCAGGTAATTTTCCGCAAAGGCAAAAAAGAAGAAAGAGTGTTGTGGTGGACCCCACAATGGGTTTTTGAAGCACTTTTTTGATTCTCCAAGTAAGAAAGACTCAAAGTGGAGAATTATATTTCAGCTTCTCCGTGGCAGAATTCTACCTAAGAAGGTAATTTTCCGCAAAGGCAGAAAAGAAAAACTTTGCATAATGCGGGTTTCGCACTTAGTTGGTGATTTTTCGCAAGCTTAGTTATAATAAGGTGGGCCCAATTTATTAAAAATGAATATTATTTTATTGTCTTAAGAGATTAAATAAAGCATGTGCTTTAAGTTAAGTAGCCCACGCACTTAAAAATGACGTGCGGAAAGATAGGTAGTGGCTTCTCCATTATGCGGACATCGCACCTCCTCATACATTTTCCGCAATGGAGAAACAGATTTGGTATTTTCTGCCGGAAGCATTCAGTTTGGGATTTTCCTCCATAAGAAGTTGTTTCAACTCTGTGGCCCAATGGATTCAGCTCGATAATGCTGGTTGGAGATGAAGAGTTTCAGATTCTATAAGTGACTGTTCGAGTTCTCAGATTTGAAAAGTCTTTTTATTCACATTCTGTCTCTTTGTATTCCAAGAAGATGGAAGGTCATTGGCTCTTAGAAGCCTGATGTATTGTAAAATCTATAAATTCTATAAAGAATTCAGTAGGAGAGGTCGGCAAACTTGTTAATGAAGCAGAAGTGATTCTATTTATAAAGGCTTTGTCTCATGTTTGTTGCTCCATTGTAGTTGTTCATTTGCATTTGAATATATAGAACAATTATATGTGAAGCTGTAATTGCTTACTGGATTCTATTTCATGTTGGTAATTACAGTGAAAGTAATTCCATTTACCTTTCATGTATGATCCTTCTCCTATTCATTCAGTAATTTAGGTGCATTAGAATAGAAAGTACAATTGTATGCGGAACTGTAATTCCTACTTGGATTCTATTTCACGTTAGTTGTTGCAATATAAGCAATTCCATTTTCTATCTATGTATGATTCTACTTCTGTTATCCTTAGTAGGATATGCATTCTTAGAGTAGATAGGTTAGGGTAGAAGATAGACTTGATGATAATCTGTGATCAACATTCCATTCGAGATTATAGATTGTCCACCTTATCCTTGCCTGAATTGTTTGTGCCTACAAGCAATTTGGTTAAAACTCATAAGAAGATAATCTGATGATCATAAAGAAACAAATTCATTGAAGATTAAACACAATCAAGGAGCTGTACCTGTCAATTTACAGGGTAGTGATAGAAGACTTACACTGACCCATTTGTTGGTGGACATCCTTTTGTTCTGTCACCTTGGGTGTATAGAGAGTCAAAGATTAAAAATCTTAAGAGAGGACAAACTGTTAACCAACAATGTGGAAATGAATTATGCTTGTCTCTTATATAGACATGATTTTCCTTGATTCTTGTTTCTTGGCTTGAAAAACAATCCATCCAATTTGATTTACGGCTTTAACTCCTAATTTATCTCATAGTTATCTTCTTTCCAACTGTATAAATCAATTGCTTTAACTATGGTCGAATAAAACAAATAAAAAAACCAGTTAAGTCTATCTTTAAGATTTTCTAGCTAGATATTTTGTCATTTTTGATCTCTCTATTCTGTCAGTCAATTTTGTAGTTCGTCACCGGTGACAACTGTCAGTTCCATCGGTGTAACTTCAGTTAGCTTTGGAATCTCCATCCATCAGGCATCATTGGATTTTTCTCGTCGGGCAACTCTATTTTTAGCTCACCGGGCATCCTGTGTTTCTGCTTCATCGAGCAACACTGTCTTCTGCTCATTGGGCATCACTGTGACTTTATCTCTATATTTATCGGTGGTGTGCACTCTATCGGTGTTTTCTGTCAATTAGTGAATACATTACTTTTATGTATTGTTGAAAGCATAATCATTGTTCCATTGATTCTCTAAAGTCTTTGGAATTATTGTATGACCATACAGATGATATCAAGTTGACATCAATGACAATACAAACAATTAACTGATTTAATGTCTTGCATCATCTTCAACTTAACATTATCAAACATTCAATCAGTTACAAGTCATTAAAATGACATAGAAAATCTGATCAATGACCCAGATTTAAACCTAATCCTCACTTTTAAATGTAGCCACTAATGCACTTGGCCTTTACCTAGGAACTGTAACTTAACCTACCTTCAACTCTAGGTTATCACCTCCCCTTTAGCCTCTAATTTGTGAGAAGAGTTCATTAACTATGGTTTGTTCATGAGACTGGGCGACTAAGCCACTTCTAACTCACATTAAACCCTTGCTCAACATCTGGAGACCTGGCGACTAAATCCTAGTCTCATGATCATTGAATGAATTTGACCTTTCAACATTTATCAAGAGATCACCTGTCTATTGTTGATCAACTTCAACCTTGCATCTGATGGTCATCACCAGGTCTCGTAACCCTTGATACAAACCCTAAATTTTTTATGAGACTCAGTGACCAAGTACATCATACCTGGGCCCACCAAGGACACGTGGCATGCTCTCACTTTCCCTTGAACATAACTTTGCTACATCTTTCTCATAAAGGGATAACGACAACCGTTGAATCAACACTGACATGCTCACCGTTTAACTACTTCCTTACGATCACCTCTCAGGCCCACTTGGACACATGGCAACACATCATTTTTCCTTGAAGGTAAAGCCACTGCATCTTTTGCATTAAGGTATAATAGAATCCACAAGACTTGATCAACTAGAACGACCTTTAACTTCCATTGTTCACTGACCAAACCACAAGCTGACCCTCCTCTTGACCTTGGTTTCATTTGGTGATTCATCGACTGAGAAAATTCAATGTCAGGAGATGAAACACTAACTTGGGGTCAAATCAAGAGACCTGGAAACCACATGGGAAGAAAATAAGGCACAAGACCAAAGGGAATTTAAGTGGCCTGAAAAGGTAACTTCAAAATAGAGTGGGGCCAAGACACTTAGGTTTTTTCCCTTGAATTGACATGAAAATACATTAAGGGCTTAGGGTTCAATGGAAGAGACCAAAGAAAATCACAAAAATGGTAGGGACTAACATGGAGACAAAAGTTTTTCTGCAAGTGCTAACATGGATCACATGTGGTAAATATTGCATTCTATGTAGGTTATTCCTATAAAGATGTAGTAGTGATAACCATCTTCATTATCTTCTTATTTTCTTTCTTCATATTTTCTTTGTTTATAAATTGATAAAGAAAAGTTTTGTAATGAAAAACTTTGGTTGTTGATGCAATTGAATGTTTTAATCATGAAATAGAACTTGTACTGATGTAGGTTCCTCCACCTATATCTATGGTTGAAACTAATGCATTTTTTAGAATTAGAAGTACCCATTATAAATGATTTTCGACTATTACTTACAACTGGAGTTGTTGGACTATTTTGAGGGGTTTGTTCTGAAGCTACAAACAATACTAATGGAGTAGAAATAAAAATTGATGGAGTTGGATTTTTACTAATAATTTTTGTCATAACCTTTTTTATTTTTCACATTGTCTTGATCATTGTGATCCAATATAGCATCTTTTATGATTGGAATCTTCTGAGAGATTTCTAATTTTTGTCTATCTAGTAATATTTATAATGTTCACCACAACTAGTAATAGTACCCATACCATCCCTACATGTGGTAGTAGCAATTGATTCAACACTATCTTCTAGTTGTGATTGAATATGAGTGCGTGGATAGTCTAGATCTGAATCTCTAACAAAATCAGGTACATGTGTAGCATAAATACCTTTACCTTTTGATTCAACTCTAATTGATGATAGTAGTTTATCACTGGGTTTTCTTGACATTTTTTCCAACATTGGCATCCAAGGACCTTTTCCTTGGGTCCCCATACCACCACCTACATAACCAAATTTTTTTTATTATGGTTGTCCCTTTAGTATATGTTTGTTTCAGGGACTTACTGAAAACAATTTTTTTGTTGAGTCTGTAGTAGTTGTTAGAGTGGGACCTGAGGGTATCTTCTCATCACCATCACTATAACTATCATTATATGCTTTAGTGTGATTCTCTTTACTTCACAATTTTCTTAACTCAATGTCCTCTTAGATTTATTGAAAATTCGCAGTAATCCTTGGTTCATGGAGATTCTTCCTCATAGTCCAAAACTTAGTGAAATTTTCTTTTTTAGAGTCTGGTGTGTTTATACACAAGCTCTATATAGAGATTTTAGAATATTTATTTTAGTACATGGAACATCATCTCTTTTGTAAAAAAAAATCAGACCTCCTAATTTGGATCCCTACTCTGGTGTTCTATGTCGGTGCAATGCTATAATTTTTTGTGATAATTTTTTTAGAGAAATAATTTTGGCAACAATAGTTTTCTCCATCACGTTTTTGACCTTGTCCCAAGAATCCTTATTTTTCAATATTTATAGAAATGTTTTTCTTTCATATTTAATTATACTTGTAGAGTACTTATTCACCACAAGCCTTTCCTGAATGATATTACATGGACCATAGTGCAAGTAACTAACGACATCAAAATGATTTGTTTTCAAAAATTCATGTGTCATACTGAATGCTTTTCTATCAAATGTGAACCCTCTAAATGAGAAATGTAACAAAGGAAATATGCTCATCTTTCATTGACCATGAAAGAGTTCATTTTTACTCTCCATCTTCCATACAAAAACTGTTTGTGTCACATGTATTTGAAGATTGTGGGATTCTAATCCTGATCCATAAAGCCTTAGCAAAAAATATTCTTCTATGAGGAACTTGTCAGCAAATTATATTTGGAAATATGAGCTCAATAAAATCTCTACAATGCACAAGGAATCTAGGTATTAGAGTGTATGTAATTGCATGATACATTGGTTCCAAAAATAATTCTACAAACTGGGTGTAGTTCCCTCTATTATCATGCATCCTTACCTTAGGGGTTGATTCATATATTGGATCTATTGTTCTCTTCTCATCATTCAATACTGATATGTGGCCATTGAATAAAAATGCCCTTTCTTTTGCCAATGATAACTTGTCTCGTGATGAAGAGACTATGGCTTCTTGTGCCTCTTTAATTTCACTCAACAATATTTGGAGTTTTGGAGGAATGAGAGTCCTAAGTTCTCCAACTTTGGAAATTACTCTTTCTTTTTTGTTCTCCATTCCTTTGATTTTTTCAAGAAATGAAAGTTCTTGTCTTTTAGGTTTGACATGGAAGCAGTGAAGGGATCAAATTTTTGATCAATCTACTCCAGTTTTTTCTCACATTCCTTTATTTTCTTCACTATGCCTTCAATAAACTTAGAATTTAATAGACAAGACTTATATATGTTTCCTCCTTTAGTAAAAGCATCATGAATATTTTTATTATGAGTATCTAGAAATACCCTATCATATGCTATCCTTCCCTTTAACTCATTAAATCATTTTTCATCAAACTCCTTTCTTACCTTTGCCTTAGCAGACCTTTCAAGTGAATCAAATTGAGTACCTACCATAGCCATTAATATCTTGATATTGTCACATGGAATTTTAGCATTATCCTTCACATAGTGTGGTATCATCATCTCAAGAATTCTAGATGCTTGCTCAAATAAATTATTATCTTCTATGTCTGTTTTGAGCATATCCTCTCTGGCGTATGCTTCTTCATATTGTACCACTTTTATCTTTTGTAGGGTGAGAGGATGAAAAAATCAATTGGCCCTTGTGATAGCTAGAGAGCATACTCCAAATTATCATTTTCAATAAACCATTTCACTAGATTGGCAGTGACTCTTTCCTATCTCAACACATTGTCTACTACATATTTGTTTCCTTTTGCCTCGTTGGGCTCTTCTATAGTCATTTGTACCAATTGATCTAGATGTTGATCATCTTTACTTGGTTCTAACTTTTCTGCCTTTTCATCCTTCACTATCCCAATACCTTTTTGACCTATTTTCCTTCTTTTATGACCTTCTCCTTCTCTATCACTATAACTTGTTCTATTCTAGCCTCACGTATGTCTATAACATTTACATCAATCAGTTCCACTTACGGAACTCAAGCTAAATTATATGTAACATCAACATCAAATAAACCAAGTGGGGTTTGATATGTACTTGCACATTGTGTCACAATTATAACATCATTTTTTCTTTACAAGATAATCTCACATTATCTTCTTTGTCTCGTCATACATATCCTTTAACTTTAACACCATGAATTTTCTTATCCTTTATTTTCTTCTGAATCCATTCTCTCTAGCCTTAATTACCCTTTTTATGTAATCAAGTGCTAATACTAAACATGTATCCATCAATACCTTTTTCCCAAGCTTCTTATTTTCAATTATTGCATATTATTTTCTTGAATCAATAACATCATATAAACTTTGAGTAATTAATGATGCAATCTCTATGAGGGTTTTCTTGAATGTATACAAATATCTAATTTCTATCTCTTCTATTAATTATTTCTTTTTGTTATAAAAATTATCAATAAATTTATCCACTAGTCTTAGATCTCCATGAGATGTAATACTTTTAGCTACATCGATTACTGACATACAAAGTTCATCGTATTCAAATTTGGTGGACTTAATTTTTCTTTTCTCCAGCGAACCATTTGGATTTAGGGTCTGGTGATGCAATTGTATTCCCTTGCTTCTTCAACCTCTTCACCTCAACATTAGACTATGTCTCTTCATCATCTTTGACAATGACTTATTCTTCTTCCTTCTTGCTCTCTTTTGATTTTTTCTTCTCCTCTATTTTATTTTTCTCCTTTGGCTTCTTCTTCTCTATTTTATTCTTATTTTATTCTATTTTTAGTATTTCCTTTGGCTTATTTTTTTTTTTTGTCTAGTAGGTACAAACACTTGTGTTTCCTTCAATGCAACACTTCTAGTTTGTCTACCTAGAGCATTTCTGGGTGGATAGCTATATTCTCCAACCTCAATAGGTACCTCATCAATTTCATCTTACTTAGTCCTTTTGAAATGAAAATCTAAAAAATATTTGACATTAGCTACTTTAACTCTCATATTTCTCTTAGTCTCAAGTTTCTTTAGTTCATTATGTACTTTCAAACCTTTCTCATTATAAGTGCCAAACCTTTCTTCAATTGGATAAAGTGGCTTTCTTAGTAGATATTTTACACACAATCTAGTATCTAATCATCTATTTCATAATCCATGAGGTTCTAGGTTCTACTGCCTCTATCATACATGTGTTGTGTCAACCATAAAGCAAATGGTTTTCTCATATCATTCAATTATGGACTTATGGATTCTTTCCCTTGTATGTATTAACTTCTAAAATGACTTGAAATAGAGTGATATGGTTGTTGTCCTCACCTCACTAGTCATTCCATACATTAGTTCTTTGATTTTCACTACTATCGGTCGGTCATCAGACTAGATTCTAGAACCAACTCCTAGAAACTCTTTCATAAAGTAGAAAAATATACATAATATAAGAGTCCCAAACTTAAAGATGTTCTTTTTTCCCTTCTTGATATTTGTTACGTTCTCAATCATTTTTCCTCTCATTACCTTGCAAATATTATACTCCTTATTCACCTTAAGCATATGATAAAGAGTGTATATATGATGTACTAGACACAAAATTCTCCCTACTGTAATGGTAAATCTTATAGCCTACAACCATAGATTAAAATTTAACATCATCCTTTATAATTTCATTGATTGTCACACTTCTTTTATTAGAAACCACTCCACTAGCATCATGTACCATATCATTCTTTAGAATTTTTAGTGAAGGTATCCCACCGGATGTCCGCAATTGAGTAACTTCTTGAATTACCTCCTTTATAATCTTCATTGGCTGATTAAGCCACATAAAATCTCCATGAATTATGCTAAGTATATATCGTACCCAATCTTACTCCTTAATATATGAGAAATATGCAAATTGAGAAAATATTTTCTCCTTTAGGGTTTGGAATTCTGGCTTAAGTTCGTGATCTTCTCATAGGAGCTTGGTGTTATATAACTCCTTTAGTTTGTCTATGCCAAGATCCTCTAGAATTTCATGGATGTATTCCCTAACATCCTCAACATGCAATACACTATATGACACATTAGAGAGTGCACCCTTTTGATCCACTTTGACAGATTTGTATGGGTGCTTCCTAAAATGGGTTGTGGCCTCTCAATGACATCAATAATGATTGGGGTATTCATCTTCATAACTTCAAACTCGTAGATATTTTCATATAAAATTACCTTTTAACCAAACCGAGGGTTTTCCACATAATTTTTTTTGTAAAATCACTTCCTTCACCTTGATTTTGACAAAAAATTCCTTCATATCTACTCTTCACTTGTTCTCTTAATTGCAATGTGAAAAATGACACTCACAAACTGCCTTTTGTATGCCCTTTACCTAATTCCTAGGTTTAATAAATGCTTTGTTCCCTAATGTATTTAAAACACCTTCTTCACTGTCTGGGTTCACATAGATTTGTCACACACCTTCTAATATTTTCATAAACATTTGGTGATGAATCCAAAACTTCTGTATTGATCTAATATAGTTTTTCCAAGCCTATAAAGTTCAAGTATCAACATATTCACGTTGTTCATTAAATTTATCTTGTAAGATCCCCCTGGGAGGAAGGCTTATCTTTAATTCCCTAATGAATTTATAACACCAGATCTAGATGCGGGCCCTTATAGTGTGTTCTTAGCATTCTCCTTAACCAATGGTTTCTTCATTTTATTCCTGATCTCTTCAACATTCTCCTTTACCTTTCTTTTATCATTTTTTGTCTTGTTCCTGCTTGCTTCAATTGAACCTCGATTGTTCACATTATTGCTTTTGTAGTTCTTTGCTATGTGTTCAAATCTAATGCATTTATAACAAACAAAATTTATTTGTTTATTTATGTTGTTATTCTAACTTCTCTTGCTTGCACACTGCTTGGATATGTGTCCAAATTCATTGCATGCATAACATTTGATGTTACCTTTGTTTGAAGAAATGTTCTTCACAACACTTATGCACTCACTTGCCTTATGACCATGTTTATAGAACTTAAAACATTGAATAGAAAAAGATGCATTAAACTTCTTCATCATATTCCTACAATTCATAGATTTATGAAAAAAAATATAATAGATAAAGAACTTATCATCCATCCTTGGCCAATTAGGTTATTCTCTTGATGGATTTTTATTCATCTTCTTCTCAGATCTAAACTTTAGCTTTTCAGATCTGGGTCTATTTTGAGAGTATTTAGAGGTTCCACCTTCCTCATATCCAAGATCTCTCTTTTCATTTATAATCCTTTGGCTTCCAAGAAATGAATCAATCCTAGATACTTTCTAATCATAAAATTATCCTTGTAATCATTTGCAATCATTTGCAATCGAAACTTCTTATCTGAGTTATTCCTCAAGATCCTTTGTTCCCTGTAAATTAGCAAAATTTTTGTTGTATTCATCATAAATTTCCTTCAAGGACTACTCTAAATTTTATTCATTCTAATTCCTAGCCTCATTTTCCCTAGTCATCTTTACTACCATAAATTACATCTCATCCTTCAAGTTGGCATTCTCTTGCTTGATTTTTTCACATTCTTTGTTTTTATCTTTCATATCTTGAGTCAATTATTCACCATCTAAGATATCCTTATCCTTTTTTGTAACTGATCAAGAATTTCTCTTCTATTCACCTTGGGTTTCTTCAGTTGTGATTTCAAATTCATGATGCAATCTTCAAGTTATATTAGGTCATCCTACAACATTCTTACTTCTCCTTTGGGTTGACCTGCAAGATCCTCCAAAGAAACTAAGAGTTTTTCTTGCAAACGTTAATCCATTATTCCTTCTTAGATCTCCCTCAAGTTGGTAGTCTTCCTCCAAGGTACCTTGATCTGATACCATATTGAGATTAATGAACATTGAGAGGGGTACAGGGGGGGTGTGAATTAGTGTTCTACCAAATTGAACTTATTAAACTAATTCTGAAATCATATAAATCATACAATCAGAAATAAAGTTTAAGAACATAAAATAAAATAAAAAAATCACACCTTAAGACAAAAAAAAATATCATGTAAACCATGTTAGAGGAAAAATCATGGTGGGGATAATGCCCACAAACCAAAAACCAAAAACATATTTACTTACAATATGGGGAGTGCACTTTGATTCAGGCTCATTTCCTAGAGCTCACTAGTCAATTAAAACTAGGGCTAAAACCCTTTACAAGAAGGCCCCCTGCCTTCCTAGACCACTAAATAAATCTTAAATTTTTTGAGCCACTTAAGTATCATCAACTATTCCTAGTTAAATTTTCATGTATGCTCACAAATCTGATCTAATACACTTTTCCTATCTAACTGCTCTATTCTCTAATCTTCTCTAATTAATTTATTAGATCACACTGTCCTGAATCAAATCTACATGTAGGTCACTTGTATAATTCAAACACACGCACATCTTATGTAATCTAACTCTACTCTCAAAACCCTAATCTATCAATTATATAGGTTCACAACTATAGATTGGATCCCCCATATCGGTTACAAAAAAATATTATAGGGAAATGTGTTACAAGTGTGGTTTCATTGCACCAAAAGATCAACCTGTCAATGCCTAATACAACCACTAGACTTATAGAATCCACAAGAGGTAGTTAGTCCCGTATCATGAATCCTAAGGGGAGTGCTGACCATTTTTCCAACAATCTCCCTATAGTGTTACCCAAAGGTATTTGAACTCTGACTAAGTTCTGATACTGTTTGTTACATGTGTGGTTGTTGTTGCACCAAAAAGTTGACCTTTCAATGCTTGATACAACCACTAGACTTATAGAATCTACAGGAGGTAGTTAGTCTATTGTCACGAATCCAAAGGGGAGAGCTAACCATTTTGCCAATAAAATGTAATAAGTTTTGACAAAGTCGACCAAATCCTTAATATTAATTGATTTCCCTCAAAACTTATATTAATCACGTACCTAACTATGCTAACTTTACCAATTTATCATAAAATTTTGTGCCAAAAAATCAAAATACCATGTACGTGTAAGAATATTCCTTCATGTTAGCATGTTAGACTATGAAACATGAACTATTACTAGTAAGGTCTATGCAACTCTTTTCAAACATGTCACCATACTTACAAAATCTAGAATTACCATTAGTACACCATTCAAATGCTTCACTTAGATGCAAACCAAAAATATTTAACATGGCTAGCAACACCTTACTATAAATTGAATGTACATTATTCTTCATTCTTTTACTTAGCCAAATATGTTCCTAACTTCCATTATGATCTCCTAATGTGTTTCGCACATAGGGTTGTAGTATAAATATTATATTATTTCTATCTGTGAGAAAATTCATCCATATTTGCAGTGCCTCTCCCCATATTACCAACACAAGTTACCTGTAGAAGCTTGTCCGTGAACAAAAAACAATGTTCATGTATGAGTGATGTCTCCCCAATCCCAAATTGTAGATGGAGGAAGAAATCTCAAAATGTATGGATTATGTGTAAGGTAATAAAGTGTCCTCATGTCAATTTTGAGTATTTCCCCTTTTGAATCAGTTGTACTAGGCCACACTTTAGAAATAGATATTTACATAGATCTAATGAGGATGAATGTAAGAAATGGTCCAAAGACCCAAATGTCTCCTATGAAGTTAAAAATACCTCTTCCAAATGTTGGTCCAAAGTATCTACAACCATTTCAAAATATCAAGAATTATCATGTAGAGAATCAAGAAGAGGGTCAAAGTATTCCATCACAACAACTAAAGAAGGATTGTATCCATCAAAGAGAAGATGAATATCATCGATAATGTCTCCCAATTCTGCAATGTAGGACTCTAAAAAGAAATATGCAATGTTTTTCAAGTATGCATCTCGAGGAACTGTGTCTAGAAGATAATATATATCCTACTACATTAAATCAAAAGAAGCCAAAATTATATGAACCCAAGGATCATCAAGATAAATAGTGGATGTGATCTCAACATGAGGAGATAGAATGGAAGGCTCAAGAACTTGATCACATGTAAGAAAAAATTTTGAGTAGTCAAAGTTCCCAATATCTAAATCCAAACAAGAACTGTGATCATCATCTAAAAAATGATAATAATGAAAACAAGACTTTCTTGGGTATGTGCAGGGTCATGGTATGCCAAAAAGTGGCGATGTGAAAAGAAGTCTTGATTGGTAGACTGATTGAAAAACAACTATAAATTTCAAATGGTATAACATTTTTTTAAATATCCAACATATGTCACATTCTATGCTTCACCTACCACAAGAAAAAAATTTAAAAAAAATCAATTTGATGAAGTTTAGACTAAGTTAAGGTGGTCAGACACTGAAGCTTTTATATTTTGGAAATGTTTTAGAAGAAAAATCATAATTAATTATTTACTTGGAAAAAAACTACAAATAAACATGTGTCACATCCAGACATGAGTCTACTACTTATATCTAGAATCTTGTAAAAACATATTATCATCTGATTTTGTTTAAGGTGGTCAGACATACACCTACTTCTTATCTTTTTAGTCTTGGTTGATACACTGATTGAAAAATAAATATAAATTTCAAATGGTATAGCATTTTTGAAATCAAAAACTTGAGTCACATTCTATGATTTACCTGCTACAATAAAAAAAATTAAAAGTTTTCAATTTGATGAAGTTTAGACTAACTTAAGGTGGTCAGACACGAGATTTTGTATATTCTAGAAAATTTGTAGTAGAAAAATCATAATTAATTATTTACTCAGAAAAAAATTACAAAAAAAATATGTGTCACATCCGGACATGAGTCTACTGCATATATCTAGAATCTTGTAAAAACATATTATCATTTGATTGTGATTAAGGTGGTCAGACATACACCTACTTCTTATCTTTTTCCTAAAATTTTTATACTACTGCATTAAAATTTGAAATTTTTACCATATAGAATAATGTTTTTTGAAAAAGGGCTAGTATCTTAGAAACTAAATTCAATTTTTTATAGATTCTCTTCTTACATATTTTTGATATAAGATTGATACCTTGTTCAAATTTTTATGTGAACTTGCCTAACCCTGATTTTCTAAATTTTGATTGCCACTTAAGGACCTATCTGGCATACCATGATCCTGCACATACCCTCCTACAACATGTTATTCATTGATTTGTTTAAATCTTAAAATGTAAAAGATGATGTGGCATATGATCGTTGACATAGAAGGATATTTACATATCAATGCTTGATTATCTACTGGTACCAGTATCCTATGTGGAAATTACATGACAATTGTATGTCAGTGAGCTAGGGTTTCCCTCCTTGTTGATATGGAATTCTAGGATTAGTCTACATGTCAGTAGTCTATGCTTTCTACATATACCTTTTGATAAAAAGGAAAATAAAAACTAAGAGGGGAGGGGAATGAATTAGTTATTAGAAAAACCTTAAACCGAAACCGCAAAACCCTCAAACTTGTGTACCCTTAAATCTTATCTGAATAAATACAATATAAAACATGTAAGCTTATGCAAATCAGAAACACAACCACACAAGTTGACACAACATATTTATATTGGAAATATTGTTAGGGGAAAATCCAGAGTGGAGCTGATTACCCACAGTAAAAATATACATTGTTAGAAGTATAACCTTATTATAATGCATGGGGAATGCACATGTGGGTTGAAGAAAGAAGATGAGTCCACTTGAGGTGGAACTTTCATACTTAGCCAAATTCGCGAAATTACACTCAACGAAATAGGTTCCTGCTTAGAATGAACGACGTCTTGTTTAGCTTCAGGGTCCCAAGCCTAAAATTATAGAAACATGATCCCGTTTCAAAATATAAAATGGGATCCCGTTTTAAAAATGAAACGGGATCCCATTTTGAAAAAATATTATTTTTTAAAGAAAACCTTCCATCAATTCATTTATACGTTATGAATTTAAAAAAAGGTAAACGAGGTAACGTTTAATAAATGAGATCCCATTTCTAAAATTTTTGAATTTCAAGCCCTCTTTTACTGTTGGATTTCAGTTTGGAAAGAGGCTTGGGTAGCCGAACCATAGCCTTGGACCTGGTTTGACCTACAATTTGAAGGCTCTGCTAGTGTCCATACAAAATAAGGACTTTGGACATATATCTGAAGACTTTTTTAGAAGATTATTTTGACAAAATAAAAACCCATTATAGATCAGACTGTCCAAATTCCAAATATGTAATTTTCTTTTAAATTTGATTAAAATTTCTATTTTTCATTGAATTTCTAGTGAAACAGGTCCACAAACTAAAGATAACAAGCTATTTTGTTATTTTAATAACTTTTTTATTTGAAAGTTTCTCACAAAAAAATTATATGAAATCAAACTAGAGAAAATTCTAAACACTTTAAAAAAAAAATTAAAATTATATGTTTTGGTCAAATTATGCTTTCCGTACACAAGAGATTTTAAAAACAATAATTATGCCTAATAAAAAATTAATAAAAAAGATAAATTCAACAAAAAAATACAAAAAAATATTATCATAAATCTTAACTATTTTAAATACCATATCCCAAAAGGATTGAGAGAAATGGTTTCATTTAGGTCAAATTTTGCTTGTCGTACACATGCATAGAATGGTCCTGAAACAGTGACTTTTAAAATGTGGATTTTAGTAATGCCTATTGAAAATAAAATTTTATCATCTGGGTATTACAATAAATTACATATTTGGAAATTATACTTCGAGTACTATAACTTATATTACTAAATTTTATAAAGATTCAATCTCTAAGTGCTTCAAATATTCATCTCAAATCAGATGAATTTGAAAAAATAGGAAAAATAGTTCCACTTTTTGGCCAGAAAGTGGACTCAACTTCTTGTTGGCACCCATGCATTAACGCTCACTTCCTAGAGCTCATTTCTCAAAAAAAAAAAACTTAGGCTACAACCTTGAGGAAGGCTCACTACCTTACAATCTGATCACTGTAATGATCTACAATAGTTTTTGAACTGGATAAACACATCTACCTTATGTCAATGTCAATTCAATTGAAGCACAATCGATATCTCAGACCGAACACTCTCTGACTCCTTCAAAAGATAAAATTATCCTTCAATAGATCTTACCAACTGGTCTATAAGCAATCTATGGAATAGGCAACTGATCTTAATCTTTTGCACCTAATGTTTTTTGGCATAACTCATCATCTTATACCAAGAACTAGGTCATCAACCCTAATTCACCTTCTCTTCAAATCATCACTCCAAATATTATGCTCAAATTCATCTCTGAATATTAAATCATATCCACTATCTACAACCACCACCTTGAGATAATAATTCTCCCAGACTTCATGGTTT
Source organism: Thuja plicata (assembly GCA_018584345.1). NCBI lineage: Eukaryota > Viridiplantae > Streptophyta > Pinopsida > Cupressales > Cupressaceae > Thuja > Thuja plicata. The sequence goes on along the minus strand of MU227326.1, from coordinate 3,828,106 downwards.
ACAACTTGCGCAAAATAATTTACCAACTAAGTCGGCCAAGAACACAAATAATATAAAAATATTATTATTGATAAAAATCTCTACCAATATGATCATTCTAATCCACGTGTATCTCAAAATCCTCAAGAACATACTTCAATAACATCATATAACATCATTAGGAACACTCAAACATTCAAATCTACCACAGTCATTGGATTTTCAAACCCTTTTCTACCAAACTTTAAGAACATTATCAACAACTCTCTTAGACAATAAGATTATACCTTGCAAACCTTTGAAGTATAAAACCTCCCATTTGAAGGCACATGAGTATGTATTAAACACACTTCTAGGTTTTATCCATGAAATTCTAACTTTATTGAGCATAGCGAACCTCTTTCTATTTTCCTGTTAACACAGTATGTCACCCTTTCTTCCAGACACCTTCTCTAACCTCATTACCTATCGAAATCATTATGAAACCTTTTATAAATTTGGGTGAAATAAGTAAAAGCCTTCATCATCCTTCCTATGCATGCAGGTCTTCATCTCTACAATATTCACTTCCCACCAGACCTTTTAAGACATTTCTCCACTGGCTAACCTGCAACAGTTGAGTTAGATAAATCTTCTGATTACTTCCTCTGATCAATCCTTCTTTTATGTTGACATCAATTTAAACACAACCATCTTCCAATTTTTCCAATATGAAAATAATCTCCCCCTTTTCATTGATGACAACATGTGATGTGAAAAGTAAGTAATATAATCAGAAACCAATAGTCTCACTCCTAGAAAGATAATCCACAATACTCCCAGAAATATCCAACATTATCTTTTAGAGTCTCTCTAATATAACTTATTTTCTTTGATTCTTCCCCCACTGGGAACTTTCTCATCTTAGTTCTAATCAGATTACATACTCTTGTCTTCGTCAACTCCTTCCCCTTAGATATAAACCACATATATTAGCTAACTTCTTTCTTATGTGAAAGTATACATAAACTTACATCTCTCAATCTAATCAACTTCCTTCTTTCACTTCTTCTCTGATACTTTTGTGATACTCTATTACCTTTCACGTATTCTTCTCTTGCATTTATTTTTCACTAGCTCCTCATAGTTTTTCACATCTTCTTCTCCCCTTCGAGATGAATCATAAAGGAGTACCATCTATTCCTATAACACCTTGTTTGTCATACCAATTTATTATTCATTTTCTTTTTCTGCTTCTACAAAATCATCAACCTCATCTTAATTTCTTGAAAATACAATATTATATCCATTAATAAAATACAATTATTGTTCAAGAATTGAAAAATCATCCCACTTTTTCTTTCACATACATACCTCGAAGACATCTATACAATGATAAAACACTTAAATCATTGGTTCGTGTACTCCTTTGTAGCTCCCTATTGGTGCAAGAGAACCCTCAAGTTCACCCATTGCAAGAACATCAATGAAACCACATAAAAATTGTTAGGATTGTGATTAGATCTAGGATCCAATGTCAATCACAAAGTCCTATTTGTAAGGCAAGGAGACACTAGGTGATGTTATAAACCTAGTTGTCTAGCTTAGTCATTTTGGAAATATTTGGTTAAATTAGGCTAGAATATTCTAGGGAACCCAAGGAAGGGTATGAATTCCATTTTAGTCCTTCTAAGGTCCCCTATTGAGTCAAAACACAAAACTTTTCAAGGTTAGTTACAATTGACAGCTTTTGCAAAAAGTTGTCAATGTTGTCAATGTTGCATAATGCAACTTTTACAAAAGTTGCAAATTTTGAATCCCAATGTTCCCAACCACTTTTTTCAGTTGGAACCACTTGGGAAAGGTATGAAAAGGTGGAAAAACCTTACTCCAAATTTGGAGTGGTCAGATTGTAAAGTTTTGGCATTGAAATCAATAAAAATCAAACTATTTTCTCTATTCCTAACTGTATTTATGAATGATCCAAATGCACCATTGAAGGATTGGAAAACTTGATCTAGTGTCTTGGTTGAATGTTCCAATTGTTTTTAAGGCTTGAAGTGAAGGGGATCAAAATTTATCCATTTTAGATTGCCCACTAGTCTCAGGAAGGCCCTAACTAGGGTTTCGATAAAAATTTCCTCTTTCCGAGAGACTCCACCATGGGAAAATTCTAATCCCTTGGGGAGAGAAATTAGGGAGGATTTAATTTAATACTTTTTATTTCTTAGATCAGGAGGCATTCGATGGAGGGAGGAATGATTAAATCCTCTAGACAGGCATCTACATAGGACTATCCATAATTGGGTTTTTGAGGCACAACTTTGGCCAGGGGTGGAATGGTAGTCTAAATCCTTGGATTTAGATGTTTTTCATGATCCCATAAGTTTTCCAATTGGTGGTATAGGAAATTGAATCAAGATTCAAGTACTTTCTTTGTAAAATTGGCCTATTAGCCCTATTAGGCCTAGAAGAGAATTGAGGAAAGCAGGAGTTAGGGGATTGATCAAGATCCCTAGCTTGGAGGGTGTTGGTGGATGAATTTAAAATTTTTAGGGTAGTTAATAATTTCTTTGGTGGAGTTCCAATTAATTTTCCTTCAAGAATCCATATTTTCTCCTTGTAGCCCTATATAGGCTTAGATGTCTAAATTGAGTCTCAGATATACCTTAGTGTGGGATTTGTGTTTCATTTAATCTAAAATGAATGTCTAGAATTGTTAGAACCCTTGTTCTATCCTTGGATTAATTGGTTCTAGTTGTGTCAAATTTTTTCCCTTAAGGGTGTTGAAGACTTGGTGGAAGATCTAGTCTTGTCATTGTCGTTCTTGGGAACTCTTTAGTAGATCTCTACATTGTGTGGGAGTGGGGGTATTGTGGACCTCTAGTGAATCATTTGACATATTTTGGGGCTCTACTCCACCTGTAAATACTCAACTTCATATTAGATAACTTTTCCTCACTATGTGTACTACTCCCCCTGAGTAGTAGCCTTCATAAATACTCAACTTTAAATTAGATAACTTTACCTCACTATGTGTACTACCCCCCCTCAGTAGTAGCCTTCATACATAAATATAGATTTAATGATATCTTCAAGAATCTCTCCTCGACTAATGCATTCTTCTACATCTTTAGTTTAGAATAAGAGTAAAAATTCTGCTTGACTAGCCTTTGGATCTTAACTAAGTAGATCTCGTATCTGTTGTAGCATTGTTCTTCATTATTCTTACCCTCTTCTTATAAAAAAATTTCTTGTCTCTCTTTTATGTTTCTTTTTCTTTTCCATTCATATTCCTATGAACATACTTAGCTACCTTATTTTCATATTTTCTCTTTCTACTCTAACAATCCTTTTGCATGTAGATTGTTTTTTTCCCTTAGAGTCTCCTTTGTTTCCCTTCTTTCCTTCACAATTATCAGTAATAAGTTTAGATAATTTTTGGTTTATAGAACAATTCTCTCTTTGTTCTTACCTTTCTTTTTAGAATACTTTGTCTTGTAATATGAAAAAATTTATTGAATGCAAAACATCGAAATTTACCTTTGTTAATAATGTCACTCTTTCTCCTCATACTTTTTCACATACATGGATCATGATCATCCCTTCTGCAATTAAAGCCTAGATATAATTTTTTACAATCAACTTCATTGTGTCCATGCTTATATAGATAAGATTCTTACCTTTTAACCCTTGATCTTTAGACTCCTTTGACAAGTTCTTAATCTTGGTATTCTTCATCTTCATCTTTTTTTATTTAAAATTTTTCTGATTTGATTTGGAGCACTCTCCTTTTTCTAATCCATTACCATTGTTGTTTATTAACCTTATCTGAATTATCTTTTCTTCAAGCTTCTTTTAAAAGATGTTGAGCTTCTCCTTGTACTCATTTTCAATTCTAATCTCTTCTTACATGTATCTGACACATTGATCATCTATGCAGACCTTGCATATTTCTCTTGCTTCAATCTCAAAAATAAAGAAAATCTAATCTTCCACAATTCTCCTATTGTTCTTGTGACGCTCTGACTTGGAATTTCCAACAACTGAACTTATGCTTTCAATATCCTTGAGTGGTCTGATATCAAACTCATTTTGACTTTGATCATTGAATTTATCACAGTTTCCTGATCCCTTTTCATTTAATATTATATTTGTATCAACTAACCCTTTTTCAACACTCTTGATTTGATTCTTGTTAGAATTTCCCAAAGAAAGTATTTCAACTCTTTTTTCTTCTATTAATTTCTCACAAATATCATACTGACTTCTACTATACTAAATAAGTAGATGACTATCTTTTGAAGGATCCAATTTTTCATATACATTACTAGTGTTGGATTAACTTGTGGCTCTAGAAATGATCCTTCTTCTTTTCTTGCATCAGCTTCATCAACAATTTCCTTTGAGGTCCTATGCATTTGATTTACACATTTTTGGTGCAATTGCTAAGGTTGATTTCTTGTCTACGTTTGCATGAACTAGTTTAACTTTTTTCAATCTAGGTGATCTAATAATTTATTTATTTATTATTTAGATGAAAAATATTCTTCTTTCTCTTTGATCATTATCCAACTTCACTTCTGGAATTACACAAAGTCTTGCATCCTTCATTGTTGAAGTGTAGAGTGTATCCTTCTTCAACTAATTGACCAACACTGAGAAGATTATAAGTCAAATCAATAACATGTAGTACATTAATTTTTGTGTTCATATCATCTAACATAAAAATGCCTCTTCCCTTGATTCTCCCTTCAGTGTTGTCACCCCATCTAACGATTCGCCATCATATTCTTCATATTTCACAAACTTGTTTATGTCAATAGTCATATGATGTGAACATCCACTGTTTATCAACCTGTTATATTTCTTACTCCTTGGAATGACTAGGACCTTTTCTTATTCAATAGAACAACTCATAGAGTTCTCAAGGTAAACATTTTCAAAAATACTACATGCAGAGACATTTCCAGCAGAGATATCACTAGACTTGATTTCCTCAATAGCATAGTTATCATGAACATTAGTCATAATATCTCTAGCATAAATTTTAGCAATAATATGAATTGCAAAATTCTTACCTTTGGAGTTATCTTTCCTCTTGTCATTACTACTTTCCTATATCTCAAAGTTGACATTTTTTTTTAATGCCAGACATGAAGTGTGAGGACCTACTATCAATAGTCCATTTTTCCTTTTTGATACTTTGAGAAGTTAGGGATAACCCATTTTCTAGAGTAAATGAGATTTCATCCTTGATTTTTACAGCAAACAAATTTAAAAGGAATTTTTCCTTTGTACTTACAAGATCCTTTTCATAGTACCCTTGTATTCAAATTCTTGAATCTCTCTTTCTTCTTCTGCAAGCTCTCTTATTTAATTTTCATATTTGCATACTCTTCTTTTAGATCCTTCACTTTGATTTTCTCTTTTCACATCTCTTCCTTATATAGTAGCCTTAAAAGATGATTCAATTTTGGGTAGAGAGAAACCAAACTCGCTCATCCCAAAAGATGATAGCTTTCCAAACAATGTATCTCTTGTCACAATCTAATTAGTTCTAATTTCCTTGATAGATGCAACTTTTCTTTTTCAAGCTTTGGGGCAAAGATATCAGTAACTTTTCTTAGAAATCTTAAATCAAACAAAAATATTTCCTTAATTTTTTTTATGTTTTGTTCTAGCCGTGAAGTTTATGGTTTTTTTGGTGGTGGTCGATCTATGGTTGTTAGTTTTGGTTGCGGTCATGACATACAGTTCTTGGCTTATTCATAGAGCTTATCCTATGAACGCAAATAATTTCCTTTCATCTCGTGGAAGTTACATGGAAGATTCTTCACATATCTATCTTGTTCTTCATTTCTTTGTTGGTGGTTTAGTTTTTTGACCATTTTTAGATCTTCTGCTTGGTTTTTCTAGGCACGATCCTATCAGTTAATTAGTATGTTAGAGGACGACTTTTTTATGTGATTACTTCACTTAACTATTTCATTGTATATTGTTCTTTAATATTTGATTCATGACCTATTTGGGTGTAATGTATTTACTCATTTCTTGGGGAATGTAATATTTTCAAGGCCGATCGATAATTGTAATATCTTTATAAGCTTATGGACTTGTTCCTAAGGAGAAGCATGATATCATAAGATTATTTTGCGTGGCTTGGATAGGATATGGAGGGTTTTTAGTGTAATTAGGCCTATGTTCTTGGCATGTATGTCTGGTATGTGAAATGACATGTTGCAGATCTATTGTAAATGAGTTTCAATGATAATAAGAATCTAAATCTCTTATTTTTACCTACTTTGTATTTTTTTTTCTGTTGTGTATGTTGGATGTAAGGGTTCAACTGATTGCCTTGAGGTTTCTCAATCCTTAAATGTATCACGTGATATTAGAGTGAGGTTGAAGGATCAATAATATTGAGGTTCAATAAGGTGGATATTCTTGCATTGGAAAATCCAAGCTCCTGCCTTGTGAAGCCCTAGACCTATTTATCATGAGGAGGCAGAGTGTAGATGTGACTTGCAATCACAAACGACTTTTACAAGGTGGATAGGAAGGGTTTTTTTCTACTACTATTAGGTGTTGATTTTTGAAGGCATACCAATTGGAGGGAGGTTTCTTGTGTGTATGATAGATCACTGATTGGATGAGTGTCTTGTGATGGATCACTGGTTGGAGAGATAGTTGCACATGAGGATTGGAAGATGCCACCTAGAAGGATGAACCCTAGAAGGATAGATAAAATGATGGAAGACTTTAGGGTTGAGATGAGGAATGAGATAAGAAGTGTGTTAACAAAATTAAGGAGGAATCTTGAGATTGAAGAGCAATTTGAGGAGGTTGTTGAAGATCTTGAGACTATAGATATTGAGATCCCTACAAATGAGGAGAGGTTGATGAGAGTTGTGGCACAAGTAAGTAAAGTTCATAAGATGTATTTTTATACTTTCACCGGTTCATTGCATCTTGAGGATATAATAGATTGGATCAGAGAGTTAGAAGATTTCTTTGAGCTTGGAGATATTAGAGATCTATTGAGGGTTAGGTTATCATAGACTAATATGAAGGGTCTTTTTGCCTTGTGGTTGAAGGAATTACAAAAATATAAAGAAGAATATGGTGAGACAAAAATCACTAGATGGAAGGTGATTGTTTCCAGGTTAAAAGCTAAATTAATTCTTAAGGATTATGAACTAGAGTTGTTCAAGAAATTGTAGAATTTGAGGAAGAAAGGCATGAGTGTGGAGGGATATACATACGATTTCTATAAGATGACTATTAGATCTAGTCACAAGGAGGTCTCTATAAAGAAGGTGTCTAGTTGTGTTAATAGTTTGAGATTTACTATTTAGGATGAGTTGAGTATGTTGAGGATTAGTACTATTGAGGATACTTATCAAAATGCATTAAGGGAAGAATATAAGTTGAAGAGGAGACAAGGTAACCTTAGAGGGAAGGAAAATCAAGTTAGCAAAAATGGAAAAGAGAATAAAACCATTGACGCTTAATCTGAACAAAAGATAGCAAGAAGAGGTAATGGTGATAAACAGTTCAAAGGCATTTGTTTTAAATGTGGTGGCATATGACATAAGGATTTTCAATGTTCTAAAGGATCTAGTAAGAACATGGGAAAATGTAATCCTATGGCACATGAGGAAAAAACTGCTAGTGAAGTTGTGGAAAATAAATTTGAGCCTAAGATAAGAGAGTATCTTACGGTTAGGAGAGTTATGTTGAGTAAGAAGGAAGTAGAACCTTAACAAAGGAGGAATATTTTTAGGACTGTTTGTAAATTACAAGGTAAATATTGTAAATTTCTTATGGATAGTGGTAGTACTAAAAAAATCATATCAGAAGACATGGTGCAGAAGCTGGGATTGAAGAGGCTTAAACATCCTTCTCCTTGTGGGATAGGTTGGTTTTCAAATTATCATATGGTATAGGTGAGAGATCAATGTTTGGTTCACTTCACCATAGGACCTTACAGAGATAAAGTGTTATGTCATGTCCAATGTCTATGAGTGCTTGCCATATTCTATTGGGAATACCTTGGTAATTTTATAGAGGAGATATTCATGATTGGAGAAGAAATTTGGTCACAATAGAGAAAGCTGAATGGAAGTTTACTCTAGTTCCTTAAAAGGAAGCAGAAGGGGTAAGTGCAAGGAATTTTAGTATGGTAAAGAGTTATTGTTCAAAAAATTAGACTATAGAGGTTAGTATAGATTGGAAGAAGGATCTTGTAGATAGATCTGGTGAAGGATAGTTATTATTTGATTGCAAGAAGGGTAAATTGGACATGTAGGTGACTTTGGTTGCTGAATGAATGAGGGCTTGTAACAGAGGTAGATTGACTATACAAAAGGGGAGAGGTAGTGATCTAAGATTTGGTGTTGATAGAAGGTATGTAGAATTTATTATAGAGAGGAGTACATTGATGAATCTGACAGAGGAAAGTGCAGAGGTACAGAGGTAGATAATTATAGATAAAGAGGAGGTTTGGATTAAAAAACATGGGATTTATTTTTTGAGGCTTGTCAAATGTTCATAAGATTCTCTTATGGAACATTTTATTTTACTAGGGGTGTCTGATGCAAGATAATCTTAGGATCTTGCCAATCTAGAATAAAAAAAATATTTCCTTAGTTTTTTTTCTATTATGTTCCAGTTGGGAAGTTTTGGGTGTTTTTGGTGGTGGTCGATCTACACTTATTATTTTTTTATTGCAGTCATGACATCATGTTCTTGGATTAGTCTTGGAGATTATCCTATTATCGCAACTCATTTGGCTTCATCTCATAGAATTTATGATAGATTATTCACGTATTTGTCATGTTCTTCATTTCCTTATTGGTGGTTGAGTTTTCCAATCTTTCGATTGTGTAATGTGATCTCTTTACTTAAATTTTTCATTGGAGATTATTTTTTAAGAATTGAGTTCATACATATTTGGGTGTAATATATTTACTCATTTCTTAGGGAATGTAATACTTTCAAGGCCGACTGATAATTTTAATTATTTTATAAGATTATGGAGTTGTTCCTAAGGAGCATGATGATCTCATAAGATTATTTTGCATTTTTTGGATAGGATTTGGAGGGTTTTTATTGTAATCAGTCTTGTACACTTGACATGTATGAATGGCATGTGAAACATCATGTTGCAAATATTTTTTAAATAAGTTTCAATGATAATAAGAAACTGAATCTCTTATTTTTACGTACTTTGTCTTGTTTTCTTTTGTTGTGTATGTTGGTTGCAAGGGTTGGACTGATCTCCTTGAGGTTTCTCCATCCTTGAATGCATCACTTTAAAAAATTTCCTCTTTATCCAATACACCACTAACACATCTAATGTTACACACTAACTCATTTATCTTCAACATATAAGAGTTGATATTGCTATCTTCATACAATCTTAGGGATTCATACCTTCCTTTTATACTTTGTAACTTGGCTTTCCTGACACATGTATCGCCTTCATGAAGAGTCTCTACATTTGTCCAAATCTTATGAGAATTCTCTAATTCCATCACATTTGTGTACCCTGTATCTAATAAGGAAATTAGAAATGCTTCCTTTTCTCTAATGTTGTAGTCAAACTACTTATTTTCATCTAGTATAGCTATAGATAGATCTGTATATGGAGTGTAGGAATTCCTTGTGATGGTCCAATATTCTTCTCCAATGCATCTTAGATGAGTGATCATTCATCCTTTCCATATAGGGTAGTTTTCTCTTTAACACCTAGGACTATCCTTCTTGTAAGTTAACATATCCAGTCTCCCTCAAGTTGTTAGGATTCCTTCATGAGACCAAAGATCTGAAACTAATTGTTAATAATATGGAAAGGAACAAATAAGAAGGGGGGTGAATTAGTTATTATTGACACCTTAAACCTCAAACGCTAAAACCATAAAAACTTCAAACTTTTGTACCCTTAAATATTATCTAGTAAATAGAGTATAAAACATGCAAGGATATACAAATGATAAACACATCCATAGAAGTTGAAACAATATTTTTATCATGGAATCCCTGTTAGGGGAAAAACCATGATGGGTCTGATAATCCATAATAAGAGAATACCTTGTTAGAAGTATAACCTTATTACAATGTATGGGGAACACACATCTATTTAGGGTCCCTTCCTAGAGCTCACTGCTCAAATAAAGTCCTTGGGTTACAACCCTAAGGAAGACTCATTGTCATACAATATAATGACTAAAATGATCTACAAGAGTTTTTGAACTGGATTACAACATCTACCTTATGCCAAAGTCAGTTCAATTGAAACACTATCAAGATATATGGCCTAACTCTCTCTGACTCTTTCAAATGAGCAACTTAGCCTTTAAGAGATCTTCCCAACTTCTCTACAAGAAATCTATGATGTATGCAACAAATATTTATCTTCAATGCATAATTTTTTTTCCCTAATTCATCGTCTTATAACAAGAACTAGGTTACCAAACCTAATTCACCATCTTTTCAAATCATGGTGCCAAATCTTATGCTCAAATTCATCTCTGAGTGTTAATTAATATCCACGGTCTAGAACCACCTCCCCAAGATCATAATTCTCCCATATCTCATGGTTTAGCACTTATGCGGCATGATTTACAAGCTATGTCATCCAAGAACATGAATTATAATAATGTTTTATTATTGACTAGAAGCTCCACCAATCTGATCCTTCTAATCCATTTGTATCACCAACTCATCAAGCACATACTTTAATAACATTCTATAGCATCATTAAGAACACTCAAACATTCAAATTTCCCACATATTGGATTTTCTAACCCTTTTCCACCAAACATAAAGAACACTATCAACAAGTCACTGAGACAATAAGATTATGCCTTATAGACCTTTTAAGTATAAACCCTCTATGTTGAAGACACCTGAGTATGTCTCCAACACACTCCTAGATTCTATCCATTAAATTATAACTCTATTGAGAACATTGAACCTCTTTATGTCTTCATATTAACACAATCTATAACCATGTCTACCATTCACCTTCTGTAACGCGGTTACCTATACAAAACATCATGAAACCTTCTGTAACTTTAGGTGAACTAAGTAAATACTTTCATCATGCTTCCTCTATGTGCACAACTTCATCTATTCAATATCCTCTTCTCAACATACCTTTAAAGTTAACAACAAGTAGATAAGTCTTCTGATTTATTTCTCTGATCAATCATTCGGTATGTTGACATCAATGCCAATACAACCATCTTCCAATGTTTTCAATCTTCCAATAGTGTTGAGGGTCTACAGATGTCACTGGAGATCATAGGCAAATGGGATTACTATCCCATATTCGCAAGGAACATAAATTCATTCATTTCTGTATAGAAAATTACACCTGATAAGGATTGAATGGTGTCACTAGCTGGTGGCTCATTGATCGTAGCCAAAAAATAAATATGAATGCCTTCAGTACTGGAGAGGTTAAGTCAGTCGTGGATCTAGGAAATTTTTAATAGAAATAAGGGATTTTAATCTCACATACCCTATGCATGGGTGCTTGTGCTCTTTAAATTAATTAACAAGATCAATTTTTATCATCAAAGCCATTGGAGACATTGCCTAAGCTACTATAGGTGAAGGTTATCTGACAGGAAATTCTGCAATGAAGTCATACCTCATTCTCTAGATTTCTGACTGCATTCACCACTTTCAAGAGGTGACTAATACTAAATCAGGGGCACTGATAGAGAAGGGTATGGTTATGCAAGAAATTCTTCTGCAAAATATATAAAAGTGATAGTGGGGAGCCTATTCACCACTCACTAGTACAATTTATTTTAATTTTAAATTTAAACAACCTTATATACTATGAAAAATTTAATAATGCACAATTTTTTTTATTTCATAGTCATAACGCTAGGTAGGTAGTACGTATGACCTACCTGCCTAAATTTTTTTCCTCTAGATTAAAATTTCTTCTAATATAAGTGAATTTATAGTCAATTTTCACCAAAAACAACATCCTAGATACAATGGTAAGGTGAAATCTAGCCCAAGACACTCCTAAAACTTTCTTCTCCCTTGATTTGAGATTATTCTTCCTCTTGAATGTATATAGAGATATCTTCAGTATGACTATGCAATAGCGCTCCAATGGCTTTGATATCATTTAAGAATTTTCCTATAGAAACCCAAGATCTATAGGCCAATACATTATGCACAAAAGAAAGAGAAGTAAAATAGACAAGAACAATCATCAATTATGCAATAATTGAATTAACTAAATTATTGAGTACAATGTAGATTTATCTTCTTATATAGGCTAGCCAATAGGATAACATGATAAATAGAAGATAAATATGACCCACATAAGGTGGAATTATGTGTCCACAAAAGGTGAATCATCCTTCATTGTGCAATGAAGTATGTGCAAACATGTTCAACAATGTGGAGGATGATAATGTAATAAGTGCACTAAAGGTGGAGACAACACATGAAGTGGAATCGAATAACTACTATCACCAACTAAACTAGAATTTCTCCTATAGTATATGCAACTAAATATGAAAATCCCTAAGAGTCACATAGGCAAACTACTATGTTATACATTATCCTAAGAAAGCTTGAATAAAGTGTAATTAGGTGAATAATTAATTTCACCAACACCTCCCCTTAGGCACATCATAGGGGATTGTATACTCAAGAAAATAATGCAAGATGGCTCCTAGCTACTAGGCCATCTTAGGTACCCACGTACAATATGAAATGCAATCTCTCACAAATGGAGAAAGGGATAAAACCTAGTAGGAAAAAAATGCCCCCAAAAGAGTTATGAATATATAAAATAAATCTCAAAGAAGAAAGAAGGACAAAACCCCAGGCGAGGAAAAAGTCCTTCCCATGAGAGAGGAGAAGAGAGAAAGTAGATACCTCTTAATGTAGAATGTACACCAATGATAGATTCTCCAAGTTGAAAGGTAGATGTAGGAAAAAAGATCAAAATTTATGTAATCTCTAAAAGTTTCTCAAGTGTCCTCATGCCGACATTGAAGGCTACCCCTTCTAAATAAGGCATACTAGTTCACTTTGTTAAAAAAGACAAACTGATATCTAATGAGGATGAATGTAAAACATGATCCAAAGACCGCGATGTCTCCTTTAGGATAAAGAGAACTCCCCCAAATGTTGGTCCAAAGTATCCACAATCATGTCAAACTATGAAGGATGATCATATAGAGAATGAAGAAGAAGGTCCAAGTATTCCCTCATCATAATTGAAGAAGGATCATCTTGGTCTAAGAGAAGATAAAAATCATAAATAGTGTCTTCCAAATCTGCAATTTAGGACTCCTAAAACATGCCTACAATGTCTATAAAGTATTCATCCCAAGGAACCATGTCTAGAAGTTGATGTATATCCTAATGCACTGAATAACAATAAGCCAAAACTATAGAAACACAAGCATCATCAAGACCACTAGTATATTTGATCTCAATAGGAGGAGATAGGATGGAAGGTTCAAGAACTTGATCAAATGTGAGAAAAATAAATTCAAGTAGCCAAAGTTCTCCTCAATATCTGAATCCACACTTACAGTGTGAACGTCATCTGAAGAATGACCATCATGGCAAAAAGACTCCCCTGTCATGTGCATTCACTGATTTGTCTAGATCTGGTGATGTTAGAGATAATGAGGCATACGATTCTCGATGTGGAAGGTGACTCGAATACACATGTTTTCTTATGTGACAGTTCGGCCACCCTACGTGGCAATTGTGTGTCAATGAGGTGAGGTGTCACGGGTTGGTGACATGGCTATAGACATATTTATTCTGATGTCTCTAAAGTCAACATGTATATTTTCTAGTAAACTATTTTTTATACTTAGGAACACATCTTTATTTTTCCTTTCTTGATACCTAGATATCCAATTAGTTGTCTCCTTCTAGAGGCCTCGTGCAACATCAAGAGAAACTGATAGGATGAAAATAGAAACCTCTATATTAGAATGCGCTCTATTCATTCTTAAAGAAAAATCTCTAATATCAATTACCTTTTAAAATTTACCTACCATTAAAAAAATTGTCACTTTTGAAAATTGAACTACTATTCGAAATCCAAATATGGGCATCATAATAGAGCCCTAAAAGAACTTTTCTTTTAAAGGTTCTAAGATGAATACAAGGAAAAGAATAAAAAAAATCTTTGTCAATAATGAGATGTACATCTAAAATAAATGCTCTACATGATCAAGATTACAATATTTCAATTTTTATGAGGATTTTTTAAGCTGGGCTTGGCAAATATTATTGATCTAGCTTGAAAATGAATTCAACTATTTTGTCCTTGACTGAAAAGTTAATTTTTAAGACAACAACATCTCCTTTATAAATCACAAATATGTAAATACAAACACAATAATATATAAATGGTAGATTCATAAAACATACATTGCTAGAAATAACTACATAAAAAACATAAATATAAATAAGATAAATCAAATTTATAAATGGAACGTACCATGAAAGTGTGCCACAAATGACTAGATTTCACCATCACGCCTTTTATTAAATCTCACATCCACCGCTCAAACAGAAACATTAATCAGAAATTCACACTTCTGGAGCTGAAATTATCAACTTGGAGACAATCTTGACATTGAAAGCAAACTGAACACGTGCTTTTGTGTATTTAGAAGTAGAAAAAATGTTTTGATTCATTTCTAAACCATTTGTTATTTTTTTCTTGCAAGTTAGGCACTTTTGAATTTATGGCGTGCTGCTAAAAGTGGAAGCATTGTATTATTTTACGCCGGACACAGTTATGGTAACTATCACATGCATCTAGATGAACGTATACCTGCCTTTCAACACACATGGGTTCTCAATGGTCAAGACTAAGACTAAGACTATGAGGACAAGCGTATATGGTCAAATGTAATCTCAGTTTTGACTGAAACATAAGAACATGCATGAAGGTTGAATAATTCTCTCTGCATGCAATCATGGCTGATCATCTAAGCTCACCATTGTTAAACGAAGAGGACCAAGATAGTGATATTGGTAACCATGAAGTTACTAGCGAAGAGAATAACCTAGTTTCCAACAGCTGATAACAGAAAGTTGCAGGGAGTCAAAGAAACTGTTGAGAATTGCAGGGCCTGTTATTTTTACCAGACTAGGTTCAAATTCAATGCAATTAATCACAGCAATATGTGCAGGCCACCTGGTTAATGTTGAGTTAGCAGCTGCGGCAATTCAAAACACTGCTATTCGAGGCTTGGCTTTTGGATTGTTTGTCAGTACAACCTTCCCTTGTCTTCTTTCGGAATAATGCAAACATTCATTTTGGTGATATTTCAGAAACATTTATATGTTTTAAAAGTGATATTTTAGAAACATTTATATGTTTTAAACTTGTGCTGGGTGTTCATTATTACACTAACAGATAAAAAGCTTTACATTGATTTTGTATCTCCATCCCCCAAAAAACTAATACTGTCTCTTTTCCTCAACAATTTTCAGAAACATTTATATGTTTTAAACTTGTGTTGAGTGTCCAATATTACATTAACAGATAAAAAACTTTACATTCATTTTGGATCTCCATCTCCGAAAAGAAACTAACACGGTCTCATCTCCTAAAAAAACTAACACCGTCTCTTTTCCTTTTACATTTTTTTCTTTTGTTTGGCACAAAAAATAAAATTATATTGAATTATAAAGTAAAATAATTAAATAAATATTTTCAATTAGTAATAGTTATCATTAAAATCTAAAGACTAAAAATTCTAGGAGGTTATTTATAGAATGACTCTTAGAAATTTTAATTGATGAAAATCTAAGACTAGTGAAAAAAAAGACAGAAAATGATCAGTTCAAATTGTGATGGTGTGAAAGAAGTTATGAACTCTGAGTTGAAGAAAGAAATCCACAATTCATAACATTTCAGTTATCATCAACATGGGAAATTCATTTAGTCAAACAATCAACAATATTCTATTCATGAGGAATATGAATAAAAGAGACAAAATAAAAATTTTGAACTAGGCAAAGTATTCTGATATTGTTATCAAGATTCAAATGTGCCCTTTTTTGAGTAAAACTTATTGACCCATGTTTTATGGTTCCAGCTCAAGTGTGTTTAACCATGGAGTTTCCTCCAAGCTTAAACCCTCTTTTCTTGCTAACCTATTTGCTCACATGAGGAATTTGACTCATATAAAGAACTGACTTCCAAGAAGATTAAAAGGTTTGTCCATTATTCAAAAGTCAAACCAGAACCATAGAATCCATTATTCCTACCTCTCATTCTTCTTGAACATCAAACCAATCCTACCTCGTATTCCATACATTGAGTAAGGCCCTCACTATCATAAAGCTCAAGAATTGCTATTATGTTTTGGAGTTGAATTTATACACTTATTGATTAATTATGTAATTAAGATTACTTTCTTAATTACCACTTCAAGTAGAAAATAAAAATTTAGATAGAATACAATATTGTTTCTATTGAATTCAACACAATTAATGATCATAATATTGTATGCATATATGTATATATGCAAGTTTTAAGTAGTGATGAGTACTTACTTTTTTAGTTTTTCGTATTGTAATAAATTATTGTTGTTTAGTCAATAGATGATTCACGGCTACAATTAGAAGTAAGATAGATCACAAATTGAGATCAAATAATTTCTCAAAGCAAAATATATCACAATTTACTAATTTAGTGATGATTATAGTTGCTCCCAAGTTTAACTCAGGCTAAATAACTACAACTAGCATAATTAAATTGATTTTGTTTCTTAAATAAATATCCATTAGAATTTAATGAGCAAATGATTTATTAACAAAAGAATTTTCATAGATTGATTAGTAGCTTTTGAAGTCCATAGTAACATATCTAATAGCCTACATGAAGTTGACTTGTCAAAATAATAATAATAATAATAATAATAATAATTCCAACTTATTGATGTACCATATTATATAAGTTATTGATGTCGTCATCGTAAATAATAATAATTCCAACTTATTGATGTCGTCATCGTGGTTGTTACATCATTGTCAATTGGGCTTATATTTATGGTATTGGCTAAATAGCAAACTAAAACGTAAAACATATTAAGGAAGTTGAAAAAAAGTTGAAAAGTGTCCCCCTTGGTAAGAAATACGTTTTAGTTTGCTGCATAGACGTTTCCTATATTTATGGCCATCATTGTTGCAACCAAAAATGAGTTTGGAGTACTCTTCACGAGTAGTAAAGTGGTCTTGGAAACAGTATTCAATATAGCAATGTTACTTGGAGTTACAACGGTTTTGAATAGCGTACGACAAGTTCTAGCAGGTAGATTGTAAACAGCCATTCAAAATGTCTTGGTTCACATGTTTATAATTAGCCGGTAGGCTATTATAAGTGGGGATTTCACTTGAAATCTGTTAGACGCTGAAAAACTGTTTACCATTTAACAGTCGAAACTGCTTGCCCGTCAATGCTTTGTCTGACAGTTGTTAAGATGAGTTGTAATATTCAAATCAAATCAAATCTCGGACCAAATCAAACTTTAACTTGCAATCAATATTTTATTGTAAGAATCTTATCTCCAGATAAAAGATGGAATATTGTTAGATTTACTGTGGCACGCTATAAATAGATGGAAGCAGTGTTCATCTTAAATACGTTGTTTTTCTATTCCTCTGTTTTCTTTCTGCATTGCTTCTTTCTATCTGTCTAGCTGCAGTCCATACTCTCCCTCTCTTACTCTATGCCCTTTCTTATTTTGGTGATACTTAGCTCCTCATAGACCCTTGATATCTCTCACCATCGCCATCCGTCTGTGCAAGGGAGCTGAGTCGTTCTCCTCCCTTGTCTCCTACGCTACCCTTCTTTTCCCAAATGCAACACTATGGGGATTGTATTTCACTCCCGCCATCTTCCGTTTTCTTTCCTGCGGTTTTATGCCCCTTGTCTACCATCAATTTCTTTGGGGGTGTTTTATCTCCCCATGACTTCTTTTCTATTCTCCTTTGTCACACGGTTTCTTGATAAATAATGCATCAGGTGTTTCTTGGTTGTTGGCCAAGGTTGTGATTCGACACCAATCAAATGCATTTTCTTGTTTGCGCGGGCTACATTATGGTTTTTTGTCAAATCCATTTGCTGATACACGATCATAAAATTGCTCAGATGTCCGGTGGGTGGTCGTATGGTCGAATCCCATCAAGTTAAAATACAATCCAAGCTTATTATTATCACTAAGAGAAGGCCTTGTCGGGACGACAGATCTGTTAAACTAATTACACAAATCATGCTACTTAAACATGAAATTCAATGTATTCGTTGGGTTCCTAACCTTTAAAAAAAGACAAATCTTGTCTGAATTTTCCATGAATACAACCATGAGACAAGAAGCACTCCGCCTGCTACATCACTGTCATCACTGTCAGATGAACAAGGCCGCATCTAGTTAGTCCACTGGGTGCCAGCTCAAGATAGATTTCTCGTTGGCCATTCCAATTAGAAGACAATGCATTTAATCTGACGAGGCATTGAAAGTGGTGGAATAAAGGATTTGATCACTTCATGTGGCAACATAATTTTTTTGACATGGAATCTGAAAAAAAATGGTAGAAGCTTTGAGATAGTCTATTAAGGTGCTTTCCATTATAAGTCATACTTGGTGCTTTTGTGGAGGGACTAGAGGGGCTCTCAAGCATTATAAAGGCAACTTTTGTTCACTTTATAGTTGTTTGTGTGGGAAGTTATTGACATTGGGTACCAACTTTTGTTCACTTTATAGTTGTTTGTGTGGGAAGTTATTGACATTGGGTACCATGCATAAGAGCAAGATGTTTCAAAAAATATCTTTTCAATTTTTTTTCAATATTGGAAGGAACAAGACAAAACCTTTTAAATGATTTAACTTCAATAAACTATATAGGAAATAATATAGCCAATAGGTTATTACAAGTGGGGATCTCACTCCAAACCTGTCTGTTCAAAGCCCTAACCACTTGCTAGTTTTCACGTATGTTGCAAACTGTTCATCGAGCAGTAAATGAGGATCACAGTTGTTTAACAAATTTGATTTTGTTTGATCTTCGTATATTTCAGAGGTGGCAACTAAGCATTTTGTATTTGATCATTCTAGAAAAAAAATCAGATCGCATTAATCATTTTTTGGGATATTTCAAGATCTCCCCTTGATTTTTATTGCCAGTTGTACCATTGACAAAGTTTTTCACCACCTACACCCTCTAAAAATGCCATGTGAAAATAGCGCAAACAACACTCACACCGCCTATAGCATTTTATATGCATGTCATTTTGAAGAATTGCTTGAATTTTTCCCTCTAAAATTGTCTTTAATCTATCATTCTCTACCAGGTACATTGACAAACCTCCTCTCTCTTTTTCTGCTTAGTATATGCTTTCCAGTGAGGTAGGTTCCCACCTTTGTTGTATAATTCATTTGTTATTATCACTTTGTGGCTTACCAAAATCTGCTTGCAATTTTCTTGTTACAACTTTACTACATATCGTATACTTACAGCTGTACACACAAAAAGGTGCACTTCTATGAATCCTTACATGCAAGGAAACTCAAGAATGAGCCCTCAAAAATCGATCCATAGCTCTTTATGTATGGAGTTGCAAGATTTTTTAGATTGCTCTCAGCTAGAGCTATGAACTCATGACCTTGCCAATAAACCACACAACGAGAGATTCACAATGAAGACAAGGGCAA
>MU227326.1:3797606-3807773 GCA_018584345.1 Thuja plicata | reverse complement strand
TAATTAAAAGAGAGAATGTTCTCTTAATTAAATAATATTTTTATTTTTATTTTTTCTCTTTTAAATTAAATAAGGCTTAAACCTTAGGAAATATTGAATTGATTATGATTTGATCAAGGAAATTGATATAATTGATATTGTTGATATTTGAAAATATTGATTCAGGGATTTGATAAATTGAGAAATGGGGCCCAAAGTCTAGGCGACCATTTTAGGGTGCATACAACAGCTACTAATGCAACCTGAAGTGCAGAGGTATCTCTTTAATTTCTAACAATTAGAATTCTCCTTAAATCAGTGATGCTTTGAGAAACCTAGGGTTTACTGTGTTTAGGAGCTATATCTTAAATGCCTACTTCTCATGTCGTATGTTGAAGCTAAATCCAAAATAACTTGGAATAAATTGCGACTTCTGTAGGGTATCCCAAAAAGACCCCCATTTCTAAAACTCTACATTTGTAGGGAACAAGCCATCCTTGTAAAACTACTTTTACAATGTCCCCTGGTTTGTAAAAGCAGTTTTAAAATAGTTTGTAAAACACTCTCAACTATTACAAAGTTAGGTAATGCATTCTTTGATTTTCATTTTGAAAGCACACAAATTATATGAAATAGAGCTTGTGAGGAGGCAATCCTTTCTGTCAAGTCTAATTAGAATCTTTGACCCATATTGTTTAAGGAAAATTTAATTGTGGTCTAGTGTAGTTTTTTATATTGATACCCAAAATCTTTAAAATGTAATATCTAAGAATTTACATGTCAATGAGATTAAAGATAAGCCAATAGAATAGCAGATCATGTCTTTGTAGCTTTTAAATCTACAAAATGATTGCTAAGAAATTTCATGATTGAGGTCCAATGAATAGCTATTTGACTTCTTATTTATTTCCCTCTTTTAGTTTTGTCATTTTTATGTAGTATTTATGGAGAGAATAGTTTGGGAGTGTAGGTTTTTTTCTTTCTTTCTCTTTTTTGAGGAAATTGTCATGTGTTCAATCTACAAGAACCCAAAATGGTGCCAGTGCCAAGGGAATAATGAACAATGTTTCTGGTAACATTTTAGATCAAAAAAATGTGTTAATGTATTTCCCTCTCCTAAGTTGTCATGTTGTTAAACCAGAAAACATCATGCATAAACCTTGTATCACTACACTAGAATCTACATAATATGGAGATCTTTTAGATTTGAATCATCTATTTTGGGAGCCCAATGATTCATTTGAAGATTCTTTTAGGATCAACAAGTAATTTCTATGGGTATAACTTCCAAATAAAAAACAAAACCACTCTGGATAATGTATTATGGTGTATTTGTTAATGTGTGGAGATTTGTTTATAATGAAGCAGTTTCACCTTCTTCTCTTGTCGATGTAGTCATAGTTTGGTGTTGTGTATGTTTATTGACTACTTTTTCTTTACATTTTTTTTATAATTTTCTAACTATAGATTACATCAACAGATGATGAGTTCCCCGCTTTCTTGAGGTCCCAAGTTATCAAACCTCATCCTCCTTGAACAAAGCCTACATTCTAGTAGTCTCTAAAGTGTCTGCATATTTACGGTTACACTCAAGAATAAATTGCTTCTTTGATTTCACTGTTATTCAAAAGATACAATCTCTTTCTTCTCACTTTTCTTTAGAATTATATCTTTTCATTGTTCTTCTAGTACCAACTGTTGTCTTTCTAAATAATCCAGAGCACTTCTACTTCTTAGTTCAATAGATTTGCGGGTCCTCAATGTTACACAGTCTACTTTATGGAAAAACCTGCTTAAGAAGAAAGTTCCTTATTAGAAAAATATTAGATGTGTATAAACCAAGAAAAGACATTAGATGTGCTAGGTTTGAATTTTAAGATACATGAGCTTCCTGAATTTTCTTATTTTCCTAGGTAGTGAGACTATTATGTTAAATAAGCAATTCAACAAGTTTATCAAAAGTAGTATGTATAATTATATCAAAAAATTTAAGCATCTCAGCATAGTTCCGTAAAGAATTAGAAGCCCTTTCTTAACAATGGAAACTATTAATCATTAATTATCCATAACTCTCCCTAGTATATTCTAAGGAAATATTTTTAAGTCTTGAAATGTGTCTCCCATTTACCGACTATCTTCTTAAGACAAAGTAAACAATTTTTGTTCAATATGATATCTAAAGTAGAATAAATTTCATCAAGAACCTTTTTCCTGGCATTACTCTAGCACAACACAAATGAAAGCGATATTTTCCTTATCTTTTTTACACACAATAATTCAGTTCCTACTCTATTTTCTTTAACAACATCCTATGGTTTGTTTAAATATTCAATGTTGTAATATTTGTTTGCTTTTATATTTTGATTAATTTTGTATTGCTTAATATTTTATTGAATATTTTAATTCAGGAATGGAAAATAGTGTTAATCCTAGAGACAATATTGAGATAGAAAGCACCTATCCCCCCATTTTTATCAACTAAGTCAATCAACTCCATCAACCAATTGGAATGGTTTAGCTTCAAATATTATTTCAACTTTTACAAGCAATATCTCACTAAGTTGCCTTGACATAATATAAGAGGCAAAGGAAAGTATTTCAACTATACGTGGTATGTAGATCTATGATGTTATGATGATGGAAGCGAAACTACATGATTTTCATGCAACTTGTGAAAAACTCACGAGTTTGTGCACCTTCTTGTGTGAGATGCACATAGATGAGTACTATGGCCAAGGTGGTGCTCCTCGTATGAAATTTGTTTTCTAGAGTTACTTGAATACAATGTAGTTGACTTAGTTTACACCTATGAATATATAATATACAACACTACATTGGAACCATGTCGGTTGCTAGCTATGCACCCTTTTTGTTCTTTTTGCAAGCATTGCACACCCATGAGAACTATGCTTGAAAGAAATGCTCGTCATGATAATATTTACTTTTAAACTACCTCAAGAATGTGTAATTAAGATTTAATTCAAAATTGTGTATATAATGTATATACTACTATAGTGTTATTTTGGTCGTTGTGCTCTATGTGTGGTTCTAATTGCAATTTCTAACTTTACATATATTAAATGGTGAAAATTAATTTTCCCACCTTCAAATTGATATTTTGTGCTTACAAGTTAAGAGACTTATTATTGATATTCACAATTAAGATTATTATTTTCTCAATGCACATCTTCGATTCTTAAAAAATTCTTAATGAGAACTCACATCAGAAGAAATAGTTAAATGGGCAGAGAAAATTTGGCTCTTTAGTTTTTATTGTGTGTGGCAGGTAATAATGTTGTTATTCATTCATAGTTGTTCAAAATGTCAAAACATTTTTATCTCCTAAAGCTTCCACTCACCTTTTTATTTTTTATGTACTTCATTAGATTTTACAATTATTATTTATCTAGTTTAGCACAAAATTTTCCCATTTAAATACTACAGTAATTGTCATAAATGTTCCATTAGATGGAAAATTCTGAAAAGGTTTTGGAATCTTTTTGTATGGTTGACGCTTTACAAATTTAGCATCAAGTATAAGCTCAAATATATTCTCATGGAGAGATATGTAGAAAATTTTTCATTGATCCTGCCTTGCCTCTTTATCTTATTGTGGCATTTTATCACTATAGTTACATTACAACTATTATTTTTTGTTAAAATACTATTTGTTCAGATATAAAAATAAATGTAACTTTCATGAACCTCAACAATGAACAAAAGACTCCCTGGTTTCTTTTTATTGTGCTACTGAAAATGATAGAGGAAAGTTTTAATTTCTGTTGTTAAAGACAAATATAGAGAGTTGAAAATGATACAGTGAAGTTTTTACATCTACTAAAACTTATACTATTAGAATAGAAAATATAGAGGGCTGAAAATGATATAGGGAAGCTTTTATTTCTGCTGTTAAAAAAAATATAGAAGAAAGGCGTGATGTAATCTTTTATTTATCTTCGTGAATGAATGAAAGAATTCAAGTTTGATGCAAGAAAATAAGCATACAGATCTAATTTTCCGTTAGCCATAGAAAAATAGTAGCTCACCAAAAATGGTAGTATTTATCCTCAATCTAGAGGAAGATTGATTGCCTTTTCTGATAAAAACATATATAAGAATAAGTCAAAAAAAATAAAAGAGGAACGTTGTAGTACAACAATTTGGTAGAGATGTGTAAGTAAGAAAAATAGATGTTCCCCTAAAATAAAACTGCCAGGCATGCCTTTTCTTAAATTGAAATACAAAAGCATCTCATCAGACAAATTTACCCTACTAATGCATTGCTTCTACTTTTGTTTTGAAAATACCATATATTTCTACTTATACATTCCTCAACTACACAACATTCGACACAATTATGCACACAAATAACCATATACATTCAACCTATAAAAAATGACAAGTAGTTTCCTATCAGCATACCCCTTGCACCTCCTTCAGGTACAAATGCTAGTATATAACTGATGAGCTCTTCCATCACGGGTTCCCTCTGTTGTACCATAATTTTCTAAGCCTCTGTTTTTTTGTGCAAACAATCAGGTGTGGCTGTTGGTGGAGGTTTGAAAAGTCTGATAGCTTATGTAAACATAGGGTGATACTATATTATTGGATTACCCCTTGGCCTTCTTATGGGATATAAGTTCAACCTTGGAGCTAAGGTGAACTTATGTTTTTCCTATTTAGAATGCAAATTCTCAATGGCTCTTCGTTATCTGTCCATTATGAAAAAGTATGAAGTTCTTCTGAATTTGATATTTAATGTTGGAACAGGGCATTTGGACTGGCATGATTTGTAGGACGGCCCTTCAGACTCTTATTTTATTGTCAATCACATATTTCATTAACTGGAATCGAGAGGTGAAGCATCATATTTCTGTAGAGACTGTTGGGATAATTATCTCAGTATTGTGGTGTCTAATTTTTTTTTGTAGTGCAGGCTGGTCAGGCTGAGGATCGTATTAGGGTATGGGGAGGATCAGCTGAGTCTTATACAAATCGATCATTGAGTGTAAGTGAGTGCGTGTTAGATAGATTGCATAGCACAACTAAAGTGAGCTATTTTTTTATCATGTACTGACTGACCCTTTCCAATTTGAGTTGCAGGGGGGAGAGAATGTTGAATATGAGAACATCCCTGGATAAATCTAGAATACCATTTAAGAAAACCTTTGGCAAATGTCTTCCTGGGAACACATCTCTTCTAAAGATAGTATCTAGAAGATCATCTTCTCTGAAGAAGAAGATTCTCCAAATATTTAAACTCTGGCTGCGGATTCAGTGGATTGACACGCGACATGCTCACCTAGATGCTTAATCGTTAGGTTGATTGATGTTACCATTTTTTCTTTGGGTTGAATAATTTGAAATACTAGAAACCTTTGGTAAGCCAGCTATATCATGGGTATATCTTATAAGTGAAAATATGTTGCAAATTCCTACTATTAAAAGAACATAAATAGTAATATATTATAGGCCGAAACAAAATAATTGGAAAAGAGACGTTATATATAACAAAAATATATATGTAGAGTTAGAAAAATTTAAAATCTAAATAGATCTAACATTTATATTAATCATTCTAAAAGCTACAGCAATACAACTTCTATATATGAAAATTTGTAGTTGTTCATTACTTACAATTATAAAACAATTTGCTCTTCTTTCTACTTCAAGGTATAGTAAAAAATAATACTAGAAATCTTAACGGCTTCTGATATAATGGATTCAAATCAAGAGCCAAGTGTTCTACATGCAAAATATACTACATACCACATAACTAAGAACAAGCAATTTTTTAGAAGCTCCAACTCTCCTACTTGGACAACCCATTGAGCAGTTGCCTCCCATATAGGGACTGGGTACTCTCCTTCCCTAGCTTTTGGGTTATAAACAACTCCCCTGGAGTCATCCCCAACATTGGCTCAGCTACTCTGCTTCACTGAGATAGGGGTCCCGCGCGTATGCATCCACCAATAAACCTCACCACCTTGTGATAAGGCAAGGCTTTGCGGGTGAGTGATGCAGAGCCATATATCCATGAATGGTGGATCTGAGGGGTGTCGCACTGGGTGCACATCTAAGTTATCTAGAAGGTTGGATTTGCATTGGGATTCGATATCTCAAGGGTGTACGAGCGGGGTCTAGGATGGCAGATGAAATATGGTGTTCTAGAGGAGTACTCTTGTTGAGCCAAGCCATGAGGCAGATTCATAAGGGTGATCGAAGGTGAGTCGTGGTGCATGACTGAAATGGTGATATGGTTCATAGGTAAGGTGCTATGGTGGTACAGCCGAGTTGGAAAGTGAGTACAACGACCAAGGGATTGGGATGGATCATTGAACAAGGGCATGGAACTCAAGTAGGTATGCATTACACAGGGAATCCATGGAGCTAAGATTGTAGGTGTGCATGGGTTCATCTGAATGCAGTGGATGCATGAGTAACAGGGTTCACCAACAATGTCATGTAGACAGAGATTGAGGGTCAAGGCAGTCAGCGCTCAGTTTTGGATTCAAAGCTAGTTATGGTGCTTAAATGTCCCATGGGGAACGAAATGGTGTTTCAAGGTCTATGGTGGATTGGGGGAGACCAACATGGGGCACCAGTGCTTCGGTAGTACTGGGCATGCTTCGGTAGCATGCAAAGAAGGACAAGAGGATTTAAGTTGTTCTGAGGTTCTTTGGTAGTGCCAAGTATGCTTCGATAGTATGCGTAGCGAGTAGGAGGACTCTGTGGTCCAAGTCACTCGGGTGTCATGCAGTGTTTCGCAAGGGAGACTCAGGGAGTCCCGATGTACTCAGGAAATGCAGTGCATAGTTCAAGGGGAGCATGCATAGTTGAGAAAAGGGGGGAGCTATGGTGTTTCCAAGGAATTCAGAGTGGCACAACGGTGATTAAGAGAACTTGGTGAGTTGAGATCACAATGGCTAATGTTAGTAGCTTGGGTCTTATGGGGGATGTCATAGTCGAAAGCATAAGGTGGTCAGTATAAGAGGGCTTCAACACGGTTGGACAGGAGTAGAGAAATGGGCTCGAGTATGTGTGCAAGGAGCACCAAAGGAAGTAGAGCCAAGGAGGTTCGGCATGCACTTCTATTCTGCAAGTGTATGTTTATGCAGCTAGGTGGTGGGCACTTGACATTTGGGGTAAGGCATAGTCTGGGAGCAAGAAATGGACTCGTCAAGAGTGGGAGTCGCGAGTAAGGCTTGCCAGTACCATGCATGGTTGAAACTCTCTAGGAGTAGGCTCATCCTGGGCATGAGCTAAATCTAGGCCCGTGATAGTATTTCAAGACTTTTCTCATAAACTTAAACATTTAACCTCACTAGAAGATAAAATTAATGCACCAAAGAACAAAATAATATTTAGTTAACAAAATATATTATTATCCTATAGGATGTCTAAGTTTACCTTTTATATTTCTAACGTTAAATAATCTAATAACTAACTATGAAAATATTAAGGTCTCATAATTAATGATCAATGAGTCTTGTGGGATAAGAAGTATATTTCATGTTCCTCTAGCTAGTACTTGGTGCCGTCATTTTTATTTTTTGAGGCTCGGCATCTGATGATCGTAATAAGGAATGATTATATATCATATGTCTTGTTTCACCTTGCATTCATTACTCTAGTGCAAACCTTTGGGATTGCTCTTTTCTAATGGGATATTTATCAATCATAAAAGCAGTCTATGTAATCGACTTCCTTGCTGAGGCAATTGGCATTTGGTGGGGATATTGGTGGTCTCTATTTGTACTAACAATATGGTACATGCAGGAGTATGCTCTCAATCTGACGGAGATGATCTGGCAACGTTTAGCATTAACAAATACTTGATCATAGACTTTTTTATTGTTTCACACGTATCTATATTAATTCTTGAAGATATCATGCAATTGATATATCTTTATATGCTTGTTATTAATTATTATCAGAGTTGGCTCACTTAACTGTCATTTATCTAATTTAAGTAGGAGTTCAAAATTGGAGCCGACAATATTTTCTTTGGCTCTCATTTTATAAGGTATATAGGGGAGAGGATCCAGTAGTTGAGCACCCTAACTTAGCGGTTCTCAAAATCCTACATGGAAATTTCAAATCACTCCCATTTTTTTACAGCAGCTTACTTGGCAAGTCCCTTGCTTATAACTAAGGTTTCAGGGCCACGTCATCAAATATGATGCCACATCAGCATATTTTTTTCTAAGTTGTCCAAAACAGCCCAAAAAAAAAGTGAGACCAATCGTAGTGCATTAGGGACCCCCATACTTGTACAGCTGATGTGGCATCACACTATTGGTTGCTTTTTAGAAAAAGGGACACATTTCATTCAATTATGGGTAGTCATTATTAGCGAAAAAAACTTAAAAGTCATAACTATTGGTACAATGTTGTTAAAAATATTGGATATTAAATCAGCAAGTGTGGGTATTTAATTAACAACTACTATCACAACTATTAGAATGCACTCAAGTATTGTGTCCTCTCGCCTATGAGGCCTCTTTTGGATTTCTTAAACATATTTTCAACGCTCTTTTCTGAAGAGTAATATGTTCATTTCTTTGTCAATTCCTTTGCATAAGAATACAATATCTAATTCAATTACGACAACAACATTGGGAGGTTCAGTGGGAGTGCGATTATAATTATAAAAAATTGGCATTAGCTTTCAATTTATCTTGTGCACATATTGATGTTGTTGTGCGTAATTTGGTTGGAATAGATTGCCCCTCATACCATTTTTGAACCCTTCCTACAGAGATTGCATCCCAGCATCTTACAGTTCTGATGGACCCCATTTTGGATGCATAATTTTTTTTTTAAATGGTTACAAAATTGATAAATTTGAGGTTTATGATGAAGATGTTTTGATGATGTCATTATGTTAGCATAAACTACAAAATGGCTTTTTTCTTATTGCTATGTTTGATGGCTAACGATTGCTTTCGAGATATATTGGCTATTGTTAAGAATGTTGTGCAAGATGGTGGCTTGAAAGATATAATTGAGGAATTTGGAAAGATGATGTACATTGTCTAGGGTTCGTTTGGTGCATGGAGTTAATTTATCTAGAATAGGCCTAAGGACCTATTCTCGGATTAATTAATCCTGAAAATGAAAGCTGGAATAAGGTTGGACCTATTTGGTGCACCTAGAAGATAATTGAGAATTAATCTATTCTGCATTTGGATCTCATAATGTGAAATTGGAATAAGGATTATTTTTCATTTTTTTAAATTAATTTGAACAATATGTATATTTAACTTATTAAAAAATAATAATTATAAAAAAAAAAATTCTTACAAATTTTAATTTTTGAATTATTAACTTAAAATAAAAAATTTAAAATAATAATAATAATAATAATAAAATTAAATAAAATAATAATATTAATAATTTTCCCACAAAACCTAAAGAACCATTCACACACAGACCTGATGACTTATACATTTTGTACAATCAATAAAAATATTATAATTATTTATAACAACTGGTATCAAAGTGGCATCTATCCCTGTGCGCGATGGAAAGGTGAGTATGGTGGAGGCTGGGAGTGATAGCCATTTGACTTATTAAATCTGCCTTGATAAATACTTCCAAAATTTATGGTATATAAGCGATCAAGTGTTTGGTGTTTCAAATTTCTATAGGTCAATGCTCATATAAAAGGTAATTGATTTGATGTAGAAACTAAACCTGGGAGGACAATATTTCTGGTGAAGAAGCATTCTGCTATTGACATAGGGAACATATGACTTTGCAGAGCGGGGAAAGAGAGAATGAAAGATTTATTGGTGTTGCAAAGAATGTTGGTAGGGAAGATTAACCTGTTGTTCTTGTCAAAGAAATCTTCAACATAGTGTGTGGGTGAAGGGTATGGTACAGCTGTAAGGAAACTCAGGTGCGGAAACAGCTTCCTACGCTAATCTCTATAGGAAAGTATTGTGCAAATTTTTTTAAATCCTTACAATTACAGATTCGTTAACTACTTTAACAAAGATATTGCAACCACATACCATGCATACAGAAAACAGAGAATGACACATTGATATACCCTAGGGAAAACCTTTCGGTAAAAAACCCCAGCACTCCAAAACCTACACAATGTATTGATCAAAAACTATTACAGTTACAATACACTTGCAATGCAAGTTCTTTCAGAAGATTTCAAAACCCTTGAAGACA
>MU227326.1:3776083-3792920 GCA_018584345.1 Thuja plicata | reverse complement strand
GGCAGCATAAACCGTTCCAACAATACACTCGCATCGCTACTCTTCGCAACCCTAAAAATGCTTATATCATGCGCTTCACTTTTTAGGGCTACTCCTAACGATAACCGTTTTAGGGTTTTTACCATTCTCCGAGAAAATAGGAAACCCCACGATTGGGGAAGAGTGTACAGTACTCACATTTATCAGTTGCCACATGTCTTCACCTGTCATTGAATCTTCCTAACATAGCTCTTACGTGTCATAGGAATTCGTCATAACCGTTTTAGCCATGATCTCCTTACACACAATTCAAGATGCCGACACATCAACATTATTTGCAAGGAATACATTTTACAAAACAAATAATAAGAATAGGAATTATCCAAGGTTGAGACACCTTATTCCTAACAACAGCGTATGTAATATGTAAATATTGGAATTTGGTTGAAGTAATTAAAAGAAAATAAAAGGGTTATTCCATTATAGATATTATAGTTGAGAAGTTATATAAGTATTCTAGTTTTAATTTTTATGCTTGGAAAATGAAAATTTAAATACAATTAATGAATATAAATTTATGGGGAATAGTAAATGGAAAAGAAAGCCTACTTATTGATACAAATGAGTTATTAGATTGGAGTAGCAGAGATGATAAAACCAAGCCTATTATCAATCGTGTTCTTTTTGATTTTGAGATGCATCACATAGATTTAGATAAAAAAATTAAGTGAAATTTGGGATGATTTGAATAAGTTGTTTGGAGCAAAAGCAGTTAACGCAAAGTTTTCTTTAAAATTTCAACTATTTAGATTTAAAATGGAAGATGGAATTACAATTTTAAATCACATAAGTAATTTGAGGTCTCTTCTTAGACAAGTAAAAAAAGTCAAGGCTCGAGTAGATGAAGATTATGTTACAGCTATATTGTTAAACAACCTGCCTACAAAATACAATAATGCTATTTTTAAACTCAGCCAAAAACCTCTCAAAACTTAGAAGATATGATTTCATCTCTTTTAGGGATGTTGTTGTGTGCTATCTGGTTGGAATAGATTGGCCATCATGTCATTCTTGAACCCTACCTATAGAGATTGCATCCCAAATCTTTACAGTTATGATGGGCCTCATTTTGGATGCATGTTGTGTTTTTAAATGGCTACAAAATTGATAAATTTTGAGCTTTATGATGAAGATGTTTTGATGATGTCATTATGTTAGCATAAATTAGAAAATGACTTTTTCTTATTGTTGGGTTTATGGGTTTCCATACTTTGATGGCTAACCATTTCTTTCAAGATATATTGTCTATTGTTAAGAATGTTGTGCAAGATGATGGCTTAAAGAATATAATTGAGGAATTTGAAAAGATGATGTACATTGTCGATTAGAGTATTACTTCTGTTGGTTTGCACAAATTTTTGGCAATTCACACCCCCCTAATTAATAGTATAATAATTATTTCATTTTTTAAATCATTAATGAATTGGTTATTACAAAACAATTTATACAACTACTAAAATTGTTTACAACTATATGTTATAAGAGTTTGTCATTTTATAATCTTTTAAATGTATCATTTCATATGAATCTTGGTACAATCAATAAAAATATTATATATTTTTTTATAACAACTGGTGTCAAATCCGCATCTATCCCTGTGAGTGATGGAAAGCTGAGTATGGTGGAGGCTGGAAGTGATAGCCGTTTTACTGATTAAATCTTCCTTGATAAATTCTTCCAAAATTTATGGTATAGAAGTGATGAAGTGTTTGGTGTTTGAAATTTCTGGAGGTCAACACTCATATAGAAGGTGATTGATTTGATGTAGAAACTAAACATGGCAAGACAATATTTCTGGTGAAGAAGCATTTGGCTATTGTCATAGGGAACATATGACTTTGCATAGCGGGGGAAAAAGAGAATGAAAGATTCATTGGTGTTGAAAAGAATGTTGGTAGGGAAGATTAACCTGTTGTTCTTGTCAAAGAAATCTTCAACATAGTGTGTAGGTGAAGGGCATGGTACAATGTATGTAATCTGTAAATATTGGAATTTTGGTGAAGTAATTAAAGGAAAATAAAATCCTCATTCAATTATGGAGATTATAGTTGACAAGCTACATAAGTATTCTAGTTTTAATTTTCATGCCTACAAAATGAAAATTCAAATGCAATTAATGAATACAAATTTATGGGGAATAGTAAATGGAAAAGAAAGTTCACTTACAGAGATGATAAAGCCAAGGATATTATTGTATTGTACTTTTTGATTTTGAGTTGCATCACATAGATTTAGATTAAAAATAAAGCGAAATTTGTGATGATTCAAATAAGTTGTTTGGAGAAAAAACATTTAATACAAAGTTTTCTTTACAAATTCAACTATTTAGATTTAAAATGGAAGATCTAGAATCACAATGTCATATCACATAAGTAATTTAAGGTCTTTTCTTAGACAACTAGCAAAAGTCAAGGCTCCAGTAGATGAAGATGATGTTAGGGCCTGTTTGGTGCATGGCATTAACTTATGCAGAATAGGCCTATACCAGAATAAGGGCCTATTATCAGATTAATTAATTCTAAAAATGAAAGTTGGAATAAGCTATTCTCGGTTTGGATCTCATATTGTAGAATTGGAATAAGGATTACTTTTTATTTTTTTAATTAATTTGAATAATATGTATTTTTAACTTGTGTACATATATACACATACACATATACACACATATACATGTGTGTATATACACACATGTATATATACACACGTATATACACACACATACACATATACACACATATACATGTGTGTATATACACACATGTATATATACACACGTATATACACACGTGTGTATACACACACACATGTATATATACACACACATATATACACGTGTACACATGTGTGTGTATATACACACATGTATATACACACACGTGTGTGTATATACACACACATGTGTGTATATATACACATGTGTATATACACATGTGTGTATATATACATACGTATATATACATACCCACATTAGAAAAAAAAAAAAAAAAGATTAAAATTTTTTTTTTTTTTTAAATTAATAAAAAAAAAATTTGAATGCATAAATAGCTTATTCTCGAATAAGAAATGAATTCCAGCTTTTTTTAGTCCAGATTAATGCTTGGCACCAAACGGACCCTTAGAACTATATTATTAAATAAACTGCCTACAAAATACAATAATGTTATTTTTAAACTCAGCCAAAAACCTCTCAAAACTTAAAAGATTAATTGTATAATTTTAGGGATACTGTTTTAGGAACAATGTAATAAGGAGCAAATGTTAGTACAATAATTATTATATTATTTAGTCATTAATGAATATGGTTATTACGGAACAGTTTGTACAACTGCTAGAATGGTTTATAATTGTATGTTATAGCAATTTGTCATTTTGTAATCTTTTAAATGTATCATTTCATATGAATATTGGTAAAATCAATAAAAATATTATGAATTTTTTATAACACGAATTCAGATTGATAAATGCATTGGTTATCATATCCTACCTCTTCCTCCATTGTGGGATTCTGAATCATTTTAAGATTGTCTTATTCCTTCCAGTGTTGTTCAAGATTATCAAAAAAAATACATCTAATGATACTCTGGGTTTTGTCTCTCTTGATAAGCCAGTTTGTTTTCATGGTTCATCAAGTTCTGTTGGAATACCTAACTCTGCATCTTCTTCTTCATCATTAGATCTCTTTTTCATTCACTTGTAATAGATAGTATCTATTGTATGCAAATTGATATATCATTTGGGGGATGGATTGGGTAGTTTTTTTCAATATTGGGTTCACTACGTTTGGTTCGGATTCATACACTAGCTTTACTTGTGTTTTTCTAGCTGTTGTATCAAAACTCTATTTTACATTAATAAAAGTTAGTGGCTTCGGCCACTTTTATTAAAAAAATTATTATAGTATTGATTGGAGTAATGCACAAAGGGAAAAATAGAGGACAAGGTAAGGGGAGAGATGAATTAAATAGAGGAAAAAAGGTAATTCATCTTGGAGGGATCCAGGATGGTTTAAGACCGAGAAGTAGGACAACACAAGGGAA
The DNA here is from genome assembly GCA_018584345.1 of Thuja plicata. Classification (NCBI taxonomy): domain Eukaryota; kingdom Viridiplantae; phylum Streptophyta; class Pinopsida; order Cupressales; family Cupressaceae; genus Thuja; species Thuja plicata. Next base: position 3,788,844 of record MU227326.1, on the reverse strand, counting down.
GAAAAAATCTAGGAGAATAAGGAAAAAAAATAACAGATTATGCTTACTTCATAGGATAAATGGGTACTTTCTCAAAAAGAGTGGGAGAGTTTCAATTAAGAGATAGAAGGAAGAATGGAGAAATAAAAGAGATTAGTGTAGTCGCTATCCTTTGGATTTGTTTGAATAGTCATTAGCGCTCATCTTTTTAACAAAAATGCAGATTGAAATTGATGTTGATATAATGGTGAAAGAAACTGTGTTGTTGAGAAGGACATTAAAAAAGAGAGAGGAATGGAGATGGATTTAAGAGTCCTACTTCTGAATTTATGACAAATATATTTGTTAAATTGTAGTTTTAATTTGAGTTGAAATATTAGTAACTTTTTATTTGTCAAAATGTTTTTGCCGTCTAAAAGTTGATATGAAGGTTTAGTTTTTTTTTGGCTAATGGGTTTTGAGGGAAACATTTTGTATCATAAGAAAAGCTTAATTCATCTTTCTTACTAGAAAATTTTAACTTTTGATATAGCCATGAAAAATAGTTTCAATTGACATGGTTTAAAAATTTTGTATCAATTATTCCAACTCCTAATTGAAAGAATAAATACGGTGCCTAAAGATAGCTATAAGGAATTACAAATGATAAAAAGATATCTTTGGCTCTCACCTCACTTGGCCAAGGTTCCCACTTTGAATCAATAATGACACTTGCATTCTCTAGTCAATCTAAGAATACTAATTTTTATACCATTTGGTTGACCATTATAGAGCTCAAATTGACTCACTTTGGTCGGTGTATTCTTTTTCTAAGACCCACTTGTTGAGTCCAAGCTATACTATTTGGATTTCCTTGTACTTCATTGCCCTTTGAATGGGAAGCAGGAGTCATTAAGGCGCCTATTCTAGTTCTATCCTAAAACACAAAAATTTTGGACATGGATCCATTATTTTTTAATACATTTAAACTAGAACTATTTTCTTAGCACATAGTTTTGTTAGGCAATTGACCTTGTAGTCCCAACAAATTTAGATACATTTGACATGTTTTTATGATGGAGAATATTTAATATTAGAAAGATAGAAATTCAGTTATTTTTGCAAATCATTCTATTGATTTGCATATTTTATGTTTTCTAAAGTTATGAGGTGTTCTAATGTTTTACCATAGATGCAAGTGCAAGAACAGAAGGTTACACTTGAGGTGGCCCACTTATAAGTTCTCCTTGACCACTAGGGTAATGCCTCTAAGCGTAGTTTCTATATATCATCCATCTCTCCCTTGCTTCAACATATGCTTGCCTTCTAACAAGCATCATCATGGAAGGAGACTCTCCACTCGAGGAGGGTAGGAGACTCAATCATACATTTCTCTCTTTCCTACAACAAGGGACCATGCTTTCTAGGGTTTCTCCAACCTAGTCTTCACTATTTTTCCTCTTCATTACCTCTATGAGGAACATCTAGGTGGCCTACTAGTGATGATTCTAGCTGGTTTGATTCTAGCCAATTTGCTTGGTTGGCTCTTACAATTTTGATCAGCCAATGTTACAAAAGAAGAAGATAAAGATGATGATAGGTTAGATGCTCTTTTGAACACTTTGAATCCCACTAATATGTAAGAAAAGTTAGATGATTTAGATCCTCCTTGCCACTCTCCTAGTAACTTGGCAACCTAGTGGATTTTTATTTGTTTATATATTTTTGTGCTTCAAAATTTAGCTTCATATAGACTTTAAGAATTTGATTTATCTCATCCACCCTTTTTTATTATTTTGAATACTTTAAATATTATTTTATATAAATTATTATTCAGGCACATATTGTGAAAATTGCCTCTATGGATATAAAAATTTAACCGATAGACAAATAAATCATTCTCCACAGACACACAAATAAACCATTTGCCTAGTAGACAAATACAAATATTTAGCTAGAAATTATTATCATTTCGAGTTTATCAAATAGAGTTTTCCATTTTTCACGGGGACAATCTTGTCATTGAAGGTAAGATCTAGACATGTCTCTCTCTATTAAATCATTTTCCAACTAGCCAAACATAAAAGTTCAGTTAGAAATTCTTATAATTTCAAGTTTATAAAATGGAGTTTTCCATTTTGTCATGTGGACAATGTTATCATGGAAGGTATCTAGACATATCTCTCTATTAAAATCATTTTCCTTCTAGTGAAACAAAAAAATTTAGTTAAAAAGTCTAATTATTTCAAGTTCATCAAATAGAGTTTTCCATTTTGGCATGTGAACAATCTTTTCATGGAAGGGAAGATGTAGACACATCTCTCTATTTGAGGTAGATAAAATGTTTGTATTTTTTTCTAATCACTCACGTAAAAAGTTTACATTTTACACAAAATGTAAAAATTATTGAATTTTGACCTCCATTGGAATTGATGGATTGCATCTTGAATTAGAACTATGATATTGTGTTATACTGTATGTTGTCATGTCAACCGCCACGTAGATCTAGACCCATGCACATTTGCCTTTAAAAATGAAGACTACAGAGAACATGAATATAGTAAACATAATCTCAGTGTCAACTTAAACATAAGATCATTCATGAAGCTTGCATAGTTCTCTCTGGTTGTAAACATGGTTGATGCTCTTAGTTCATCATTGATGAAGAAAAAAGAGCGAGATGATGAGATCAGTAATCATGAAGTTAGTGGCAAAGAGAATATCAGATTAACAAACTTGGGAAAATATCTCCTACTTATTAATTGATGAGCTTAAGGGGCTTTCTAATGAATGGTTCACAAGGCACAATACTTGCTAATTTTTTTTCAAATGTGGTTGCAAGCATAGTGAGTTTAACTACGAAAGAAACTCAGTAGTTAAGCACATTGGGGATGGAGTAGTACTTGGATGGGTGACCTCTAAGGAAGTCCTGATGCTTCACCTGTCTGAGCATCACCTAGATTTAATGAATGCTAAGTGTTCCCTTCATTCTCATGAGAGATGGGTTCATGTGAACCACTACTCATGAAACATTGATCAATAAGGTTGACTCGAAAAAATAGACAGTTGAATCCCGATAGCAATATCACAATTTGACTTGCACTAGAAAATATCTCCTACATATCAATTGATGAGCTTAAGGGGATTTCTAATGAATGGTTCATAAGGCAAAAAATATGATAAGGTTTTACAATTGTGGTTGTGAGAATAGTTGGTTTAACCATTGAGTAAACTCCTTAGTTAAGCACACTCAAGCTAGAGTAGTACGAGGATGGGTGACCTCCTAGGAAGTCTTGGGGCTTCACCTCTGTGAGTATCGCCTAATGCAACTATTACTAAATGTTCTATAAATTATCATTATAGATGGGTTCATGTGAACCATCACTCATGAAATATTGGTCAATGAGTTTGATTCAAAACACTACACAATTGAACCATGCTCCAGCAATATCACAATTTGACTTGCTATGAAAATATCTCCTACTTATTAATTGATGAGGTTAAGGGGCTTTCTAATGAATGGTTCATAAGGAACAATACCTTTTAAAGGTTTTGTAAATGGAGTTGCAAGTAGAGTGTGTTTAACCATGGAGGAAACTTCGCAGTTAAGTGTGCTCGTGATGGAGTAGTACTAAGATGGGTGACCTCCTTGGAAGTTCCATTGCTTCACCTCTATGAGCATCACCTAGATGCAATTAACACTAATTGTTCTATTTATTCTCATGAGCTATGAGTTAATGTGAACAGCTACTCATGAAATATTGGTCAAGGTGTTTGACTCAAAAAAATACACAGTTGAATCCTGATAGCAATATCACAATTTGACTTGTTGTGGATAATATCCCCTACTTATCAATTGGTGAGATTAAGGGCATTTATAATGAATGGTTCCTAAGGTGCAAACACATTCCAAAGGATTTCTAAATGGGGTTGTAAGAAGAGTGAGTTTAACCATGGATGTAACTCCATAGTTAAATGCACTCAAGATGGAGTATACTGGGATATGTGACTTCCCGGGTGGTCTCAGTGCTTCACCTCTATGAGCATCACCTATATGGAATGAGTGCTAAGTGTTCCATTCATTCTCATGAGAGATGAGTACATGTGAACCACTACTCATGAAACATTGGTCAATGAGTTTGACTTTAAAAACTACCTATTTGAATCCTGATAGCAAATCACAATTTGAATTATTGTAGAAAATATCTCAAACTTATGAGTCAATGATCTTAAGGGGTTTTCTTATTAATGGTTCATAAGGAAAAAAATTTCTAAAGTATTGGCAAATGGGGTTGCAAACGTAGTGAGTTTAACCATGGAGGAAACTTTATATGTAAGCATGCTCGAGCTGGAGTAGTATTAGGATGGGTGACTTCCCAGGAAGTCTCGATGCTTCACCTTTGTGAGAATCGCCTAGATGAAATGAGTGCTAAGTGTTCAATTAATTCTCATGAGAGATGAGTTCATGTGAACCACTACTCATGAAACATTGGTCAATGATTTTGACTCAAACAACTACATAGTTGAATCTTGATAGCAATATCACAATTTGACTTTCTTTGGAAAATATATCCTACTTATCAATTGATGAGCTTAAGGGGATTTATAATGAATATTTAATAAGGTACAACACTTGCTAAAGGTTTTGCAAATGGGATTGCAAGCATAGTGGGTTTAACTTTGGAGGAAAATCAGTAGTTAAGAATGCTCGAGCTGGAGTAGTACTGTAGTGGGTGACCTCCCAGGAAGTCCCAGTGCTTTACCTCTGTGAGCATCACCTAGATGAAATATGTTCTAAGTGTTCCATTCATTCTCATGATAGATGGGTTCATATTAACTTAATCATGAAACATTGGTCGATGAGTTTGACTTTAAAAACTAGATAGTTGAATTCTGATAGCAATATCACAATTTGACTTGTTGTGGAAAATATCTCCTCCTTATTAATTAATGAGCTTTAGGGGATTGCTAATGAATAGCTTATAAGGCACAATACTTGCTAAAGATTTTGAAAATGGTGTTGCAAGCAAAGTGGGTTTAACCATGGAGGAAACTTTGTAGTGTTAGGATTAAGTAATATTGAGAGAGGGGGTGAATCAATATTACAACACTTAAAATAATTTTTAAACCAATTCCACATAAACCATAAGCATACTATAATCAAAAGAACATAAGAAAATAACATAGAGCTCATAAAACCATTATTTATAGTCTAGGAAACCATGGCCAAGGGAAAACCTTGGTGGAGATGGTACCCACAAGCATGCACTAAAGTATAATATCCATGTTAGGAGACCTAGCCCTATTAGGATCTGAATATTGCATACCACATTTCCTTGTTAAAGGAATAAAAACCCTGTTAAAGGTATACAACACCCTGTTATGGGCCAACTTATCTTACAACTCTGGCAATAATACTTATGTAACAAAGTGTTCTTAGTAATCAACAAAAAAAGCATCTTCAATGCTTAGATAGTTCCAGTCATAGTTCTGCAATGATCTCTGTCATCCTCTACTCTTCCATTCACACATACATATTATTCCATCTAGCACATCGATTCATATCTTCACTCTACAAAAAGTCTCAATACAAAATACAATTAATAATGCAAATATCAAATACATAGTCGGTGCTCTTACATAATCAAAATATAGATTATCCACAACCATAATCTAACTTATCTTTCCAAGAGTCCACATCATACTCCCCAAATCATTGCCTCAGTTCAACTTCTCTATATAATTGTTTTGTTGTTGTCACTTGTCTACAATTCTTTGTAACTCTCTGTAATCATCACCAAAATCAAATCGATCTTAGATGTAGGTCGTACATACCCCATAGTATCTTCCTCTAAGCTAGGTTGTCATAAGTCATGGATCTCGATCTTTGATACCCAAAATACCTCTCTATTTCTGCTTCTGTACTTAGTCGATTCAAGGATTGAATTACCAAAACACAACTTCAAATCAATCGATCAATATGCCAGATGTATTTCCATAAATGAAAACCAAAAATTGATGTAACACATACAAAATTGATCACTTTCCAACATGTAGTTAAGCATGCTCGAGTTAGAGTAGTACTAGGATTGGTGACCTCCTGGGAAGTCTCGATGCTTCCCCTCTGTGAGCATCACCTAAATGAAATGATTACTAAGTGTTCCATTAATTCTCATGAGATATGGGTTCATGTGAACCACTAGTCATGAAACATTGGTCAATGAGCTCTACTCACAAAATGACACAATTGAATCCTGGTAGCAATATCAAAATTTGACTTGCTATGAAAAATATCTCCTACTTATTAATTGACAATCTTAAGGGGATTTCTAATGAATAGTTCATAAGGAACAAAACATATTAATTGATGACCTTAAGGGGATTTCTAATGAATACTTCATAAGGAAAAAAACTTGTTAAAATTTGTACAAATGTGGTTGCAAGTAGAGTGGGTTTAACCATGGGGGAAATTCAATAGTTAAGAAGGCTCCAGATGGGGTAGTACTGAGATGGGTGACCTAGCCGGAAGTCCCACTCCTTCACCTCTATGATCATCATCTCGATGCAATGATTTCTAACTATTCCATTCATCTTCATGAGCAATGGATTAATGTGAACCACTACTCATGAAATATTGGTCAATAAGTTTGCTTCAAAAAACTACACAGTTGAATCATGATAGCAATATCACAGTTTAAATTTTTGTGGAAAATATCTCCTACTTATCAATTGATGAGCTTAAGGATTTTTCTAATTGATAATTCATAAGGTGCAACACTCGCTAAAATATTTTCAAATGGGGTTGCAAGCAGAGCGAGTTTAACAATGGAGGTAACTCCATCTTTAAGCACACTCAAATTGGAGTACTACTCGAATAGGTGACCTGCCAGGTAATCCTAGTGCTTCACCTCTATAGGCATCACCTATATGCAATGAGTGCTAAGTGTTTCCTTAATTCTCATGAGAGATGGTTTCATGTAAACCACTACCCATGAAACAATGGTCAATGAGTTTGACTCAAAAAACTACCTATTTGAATCTTGATAGCAATATCATAATTTGACTTGTTGCATAAAATATCTCCTACTCATAAATTCATGAGATTAACAGGCTTTCTAATGAATGATTTTTAAGGCACAACACTTGCTAAAAGTTTAGAAAATGGGGTTTCAAGCAAATTGGGTTTAACCATGGAGTAAATGTTATAGTTAAGAGCGCTAGAGATAGAGTAGTACTGGGATGGGTGACCTTCTAGGAATTCTTCGTGCTTCACCTCTGTGAGAATCACCTAGGTGAAATGAGTGGTAAGTGTTCCATTTAATCTCATGTGAGATGGGTTCATGTGAACTATTAATCATGAAACATTGGTCAGTGAGTTTGACTCAAAAAACTACATAGTTGAATCCTGATAGAAATAACACAATTTGACTTGCTTTGGAAAATATATCATACTTATCGATTGATGGATTAAGGGGATTCTAATGAAAGTTTCATAAAGCACAAAACTTGGTAAAGGTTTTAAAAATGGGGTTTCAATCAAAGTGGGTTTAAACATGGAGGAAACTCAATAGTTAAGCACGCTCAAGCTAGAGTAGTACTAGGATAGGTGACCTCCTAGGAAGTCTCAGTCCTTCACCTCTATGAACATGACCTAGATGTAATGAGTGCTAAGTGTTCCATTCATTCTTATTAAAGATGGGTTCATGTTAACCTCTACTCATAAAACATTGGCCAATGAGTTTGACTTAAAAAACTACAAAGTTGAATTCTGATAACAGTATCAAGATTTGACTTCTAGAAAGTATCTCCTACGTACCAATTGATGAGATTAAGGGGGTTTCTAATGAATGTTTTATAAGGAACACCACTTGCTAAAGGTCTTACAAATCAGATTGTAAGCATAGTGGGTTTAACCGTGGATGAAACTCGATTGTTAAGCGCGCTCGAGATGGAGTAGTACTAAGATGGGTGACCTCCCGGGAGGTCCTGATGCTTCACCTCTTTGAGGATTACCTAGATGAAATGAGTTATAAGTGTTCCATTCATTATCATGAGAGATGTGTTCATTTGAATCACTACTCTTGAAACATTGGTAATTGATTTTGACTCACAAAATGATACAGTTGAATTCTAATAGCAATATCAAAATTTGGCTTACTCTGGAAAATATCTCCTACTTATCAATTGATGAGTTTAAGGGGATTTTCATTGAATGGTTCATATGGAACAAACATTGTTAAAGGTTTTTCAAATGAGGTTGTTAGAAGATTGGATTTAACCATCGAGGAATCCTCGTAGTTAAGCGTGCTTGAGCTAGAGTATTACTGGGATGGGTGACCTCACTAGAAGTCTCGGTGCTTCACCTCTATGAGCATCACCTAGATGAAATGAGTGATAAGTGTTTCATTAATTCTCATGAAAGGTGGGTTCATGTTATTAGAGTAATTATCTATTCACACTTATTAATTAGATCATTTTTTATTTAATTAATTGAGTTATCTTTTACTCTAGTTTACTTAAGCTATCCCTTAGGTGCGTTATAATTAATATTTATATTAATTATTAATGTGCAACCTAGCTTTTCCTATTTTAGGGTTTCATTCACCTTTATAGGTTGAACTTTGTAGTTTACTATTCATTAATTCAGATTACAATTTCGCTCTCACTTTTTAAGCAACTTCTGAGTTTTTCTCTTTCTCTCTCTTTCTGCTTCTCTTCTGTATCAGGTTCTTGCATGTAGGTTTCTTGGCAACGGTGGATTTATCCATCAAATCCTACATGTTATTAGAGCTTCCCTGCTACTGCCTGGTCTGATGGTTTTTGAAGCCATGAGTTGCAGACGAAAGCCACAGCTTCTCTAGGGTTTTTTCTTCATTTTGGATGAGGTGCTATTTTTTGGAGCACTTTGAGCCAAAACGGACTCCACCATTGCGTTTAGAAGGCCCAGGGGAGTCAAACTACATATTAATTTCATTGTTTTTTGTCACAATGACCCAGAAGAAAATTTTCTCCCTCTTAGGCCGTACGGCACGAGTTTCGAGAAAAAAATAAAAAACACTCAAAAAAAGCCATTTTTAGGGCTTCAGGAAGCGCAACCGGAGTGGCCACCACAGTGCCACCCTGGCCCGACCCGTGTTGGCACGCCGCCCACCGGCCACCTCCTTCACAGGCGGCCCGCCACCTACCGCCACCGGGTAACTCAGTAGGTACGGTGGTGACGTCACCGACCGGAAATTTTTTTTTCCGGCGGTTCCCATTTTTTTCCCGCAGATTTTTATTCTTCGACGATCGGAAAAAAAAATTCCGGTAATAGGCCCAACAATCGTTAAATTTTTTCATGAGCACTGTGGCGGTCATTTGAACGTCAAATTTTTTCCTCTCTAGTTTTTTCCAGAGAGTTATTTTTCGGAGGCATCATTGGTTTTTTTACCATAACTTGAGCATACGATGTCTGTTTTCAAAAAATGAAACATCATCGAAAAGGTGTTTCTGAGCTGGACACAATGGTGTTGGTCTTGATTAATGATTTAGACATTTGATCTCTCTTTTTTGGTGTTGAAGTAGAGGCTTCCATTTCCTCCATCTCTGCATCTGGCGTCCAGGTTTTCTTCTCATTTTTTGTGCTTTCAGTAATTTTTCCTTTCCTATATGGGGGATAGAATTATACATTGTGGGGGTGCTTTTTCTTTCTGTCATTTAAATTCAGAAATGACCCTTCTATTTCTGTCTTCTTCTTCTCTCAATGTTAGACCCCTTTGTGGTCCAACTGACACCGCATAATTACCACCCCTGGAAAGCACACATGACCAGGCTACTCATGCAATGTGGCTTATGGTCATGTCTGGTTGAGAACCAACCTACTTTGCAACATTCATTTGAGGTCCTTCAGCATAGGAACAAAATGGATGAAGCAATGGGTTTGATTGCACTGCACATTTTAGACAGCCTCCTGTTTCATCTGGATGGTTTGACCACTCGTCGCACATATTGGGGAAAGTTTGCAGATCTGTTTAGCATAGTGAATGCATTCAGGGCACTTCAGCTTGATGTAGAGTTGACATCCTTATCTCCTGATAGTTTTCCCACCATTGAGGACTTCTTAATGAAGTTCAATGCTCTCCGCTCACTTTTACAGGGATGTGGGAAGACCAAATTAGATGATGAGTGTATCTTTCTGATACTCTCAATGCTTCGTGGAGAGTTCCAAATTTTCTCCTCCACTTTCTATTCCAATATGGATGCCTTGGGTCCTAGGCGCAATATGCCTTCATTTGTGGCCTTTTGTGATCGGTTGACTCGAGAGAAGTCAAAGATTCAACAGCTGCATGATACTTTAGGCTCTATGAGCCATGCCTTGGTTTCTCATCCATCTCCACGAAAACCAGAGCAAAAATAGGTATCATCATCCATAGAATCTTGGAAGGATCCTCCTTCTCAGCATTCCTCTTTCCCACCTCCTTCACCTAAAGGGAAATCGAAGATGGACAAACTCAAGTGTACTTATTGCAATAAGTTCAATCATGATGAGTCTCAGTGCTTTCAGGAGAAGGTAGATGGATATGCCCAACAGATTGTTGATTTGACAACTCTTCTTCATAAGAGAAACATTGATATTTCGTCTTCCTCTTCTCACTGGTCTTCTTCATCATGATCTCAAGCAGATGGGTCAGATAACGGAAAGGGTCATGCCTTATGTGAATCTTCTTTAGCTCCCACTTCTAGGTGGTTGTTGGATTTCGGTGCTTCTCATCATATGGCATCTTCTAAGAGTTTATTCTCATCTTTTTCAGCCTCTACTACCCCACACATCTTGATGGGGAATGATACTGTTATGCCCGTGTGTGGTTAGGGTTCTATTGACATCGATGGTGGTGCATTCCATGATGTACTATGTGTTCCATCCTTGTCATTGAACCTTCTCTCCATTTATCATATTACTCACAGTGGGATAGAGAGGATAGTTGAGTTTATTGTAAATTCTGTACGCATCTGAGATCATGTGACTGACCGTATTATTGCTACAGGGATAGTTGATCATGCCACCCACTTGTACTCCTTCTCTCATTTTGGTTCACCATCTCATGTGTCGAAGGATATCTCTCCTACTTCCCGAGTGCCTTGTGAGAAGAATTCAAGTTACCTAAACTTCTATGTTGCTCCTGAGATCAGTGTTGTGGCTTCTCCACCTCCTCCTCCTGTTGCACCTACCTTTGTTCAGCATGATTCTTCTTCAGCAATTCTTGTTATGGTCACTCCCTGCATTGAGCCTACCCCTCCAGTTGTTGAGGGCATATCCGAGGACATTCATCTCCTCTCAACTGACAGATTCAGCCCATCTATTGGCCCACCTTCATTGGGGATTCCATTCCAGGAGTCTCACTCATTCTCCTTTGAGCACCAGCTTAGCCTTCCAATTTCACCACTCATTCAGGGGTTCCCTTGTTACTCTATAACTCTGTTTCTTCCACATTGGAGTTCCATTGGTCTGATCGTTCCTACAGGGGTTCCATAATTCTGGGGGGGCCTTGGTGCCTCATCCCTCTCTCATGGGGGGTTTGATTGTACTTATGGTTTTGAGAGAGTCTATTGAGCCATTCCTTTCTACTTTTTCTTCTATCTCTTCTTGGAGTAGGGTTTTTCCCATGTGGTTTTCTCTATTTCTCCGCTTTACAGAGATTTGGTTGTGAGTTGATACCTGATCAGGCCTTGTTGCCGGGACCCATCTTTTCCTGCTTTCATAGCTGTGCTAGGTTAGCTTACCTCCTGAGCTTCGCTTAAGGGGGGGTGTTAGAGTAATTATCTATTCACACTTATTAATTAGATCATTTTTTATTTAATTAATTATCTTTTACTCTAGTTTACTTAAGCTATCTCTTAGGTACATTATAATTAATATTTATATTAATTATTAATGTGCAACCTAGCTTTTCCTATTTTAGGGTTTCATTCACCTTTATGGGTTGAACTTTGTAGTTTCCTATTCATTAATTCAGATTACAATTTTGCTCTCACTTTATGAGCAACTTCTGAGTTTTTCTCTTTCTCTCTCTTCTTGCTTCTCTTCTGTATCAGGTTCTTGCATGAAGGTTTCTTGGCAACTATGGATTTATCCATCAAATCTGACACATGTGAACCACTACTAATGAAATATTGGTCAATAATTTTGACTCAAAAATCTATAGAGTTGAATCCTGATAGTTGTATGTGTTTGAATGTGGACCTCTAAATCAGTCACAACACAACATAGTCATTGCTCAATTGTTGAATCGCGAAGATGAACATGAAATGCTCATTCCACAATATTGATCGAATCGACCTGTTGCCTCCTATTTAGTTGGGGTGTTTAATTACTCTCAGAACGAGAGCCAAAAACCATAGACCATTGCTAAAATGGAGGATTTGAAAGATTTAAAAACTGAAATAAAATTTATTCTATATGAGAAATGCAATTGTAACCTAGGAATGAAGATGCAGATTTTAAGCTAAGAGACATGAAAGAGATAACATAATTAAACTACTTGATAAGTAAACAAACTAAATTGAGATGAAAAATGTCATTAAGCTAAATGAAATTACACTAAATATGCAATAAAAGCTTGGAAATATGAGAGAATTGAGATAATAATTCACTATAGTTTTGGTAATCTAAAAATTGCCCTCTTCAAATGAAGGAAATAAGGTCCATAATATAGAAAAGCCTGAAGAGAGGATGAAGAGTTTCTTGGGAAGAAACGGCTGACTCTTCATCTTCATAGAGGAAGGTGAGACAAATATGAAGGAATTATTTAATTAAATAAATGAAT
>MU227326.1:3762402-3776033 GCA_018584345.1 Thuja plicata | reverse complement strand
TTCACATTGTTTGAATTATTAAATTCAAGTGAGGATAATCCATTCAAATAACCAAATAATATTTAATTCCCTTGATGTGTATTAGCTAAAGGGGGTGGGATTAATTTAATTTAAAAGCACTTAGGTCATTAGAATTAAATTAATTAATCATATGGATTTGTAGCTAATAAATCTTGAAAATTTAGGAATTAAATATGGTGTAAGATTTATACAAATTTAGGTTTTCTGCATTTGAGACTAAGTCAATTAAAGACAATTAGGAAGGAGAATTTGCCTAGTACGATAGGACTTTGATGATGATAATTTGAGGAAATGCACCAAAATTGATTAGAATTGTAAGGTGCCAATTCTGGGGTTTTATATTTTGCCCCTCTTTGAATTGATGTGCGAGCAATGCGTTGATTCAAAGAATAGTTTGATGTGATAGATGAAGATTTTGGGAGTCTAGGTCAGGTTGCCGAGACACCGATCAGATCAAGAAGCAGAACCATCTTTAGAACAAAGCATGATTTTCTGAAGTCTAAGTTAGATTGCGAAGACAATGGTCCAAATACCAATTAAGAGAAGATTGGAATCAGAGTTAGATTGCCCCAATGTCTGTTGAAAGTTGATGAAGATTTAGGACTATCTCAAGAATAAGGGTTAGATTGCCCCAATATGAAGGTTAGCCCTCCGAGATTTGGGTTAGATTGCCTAAATAATGGTAAAAAAGATTAGGGTTAGATTTCCCAATACCAAATGGGATTTCAAGAATCATCTCCAAAACAAAGCTCGATCCTTGAGGATCCGAGTTAGATTACTCAAATACCTAGAAAGATAGATGACAAGATGTGAGGCATCAAGATGCCCCTAGAGATTCAAGATCATGGAATATCCAATTTTTACCATAACGTACAAAACATTGAATATGCCCCAAGTGATGAGATGCCCCTAGCAATGGAGACTTTTTATTCAGATCAGACTGAGTTGAGAATGATGCGAAAAGATTCAATGATGCAATCATCCTACCCCCTTGGGAGAGAAATAGAAAGATGACACAACAGAAAAATGATCGACAACAAAAGATTGTAGATAGAAGTAAGATCGATGATCCAGAGGAATTCAGAGATAGATCAAGAGAAGGAAGAATCAATTTAGAGCGATTGAAAGGTCCTCTTGACTAGGTTTGACCATAGTTGACCAATTTTGACTAGAATTGACTACAGTTGACTTTTGAAGAAAATATTGTAGAAGCTAAGAAAATGATGACGAGAGATGATTCTGACAAGAAAGAGACGTCAAAAAGATGACTGCACAAGCGTCGGAGCACGTCAGTCCCAAAATGTTAAAATGTGATTTTGAGCTACTTAGGAGTGTCAAATTTTGATTTTGATCATGAAAATGGATTCAGAATGGTCGATTTAGCCAAGGGTGCAATTTTTGCGAAAAATTGAGCACTTTTGAAAATTAGGTCAAAAGCTATATAAGGCTCGGAGGGGTCATTTTCAAATCATTATTCACTTTTGAATTTAGAGATGGTGAGGGCTCAGGCTGATAGTGATAGCATTCCTTTGGATACACATCGATTCAAGCACTCCTGATGACACAGTCGGCCACCGAAGTATGATGCACCTGTAAGTAATCAAAAAACCATCTTGCATTTCAAATGTTTATCAATTTTTAGATCTTTTAGCATGCTTTTAAAGATTTTTAAGTCCAATTAGGTCAAGTCTCGTGCGAGGGAATCGTTTCCTCACACCGGCCAAGGTTTCCCCTTTCACGAGAAAATGGTTTCCTCACTCAAGTTAGGGTTTCCTTGCACGGGGTCCCTCTGTGAGCACGCGTGAGGTGCACCACGATGCTGCACGAGATTTCATCCCCAGTGATGAAATCTCGCGTGAAGAGGGATCTTGTCTCACACGAAATAGAAGTCTTGCGTGGGAAAAGAGTTTCCTTGCATGGGAACTACTTGTAGTCCAGAAATTTGTCATCTTGTATGTCACAGAATCAGCCAATTAGAATGCCTCAGAACTATGTTTAGGATAGATCCATAGCTTCATTTGTTGTTATTGCTTTGAAAAATCATCATGTTGAGATATTGATCAAATTTTGTCACTTGCTTTGTAGGTTGACTTCCCTAATATTGCATTTTGATCTCACCATCCTGTCATAGGTGAGCTTGTGTAGAGACTGACTAATGCTGAGGGTGCCCATCTCGACGGGCTAGGACTATTATATCTATGTGATGTACCCAAGATTTCGGTAAATCATGGTCTATTGTGTGCACTTGTCGAGCATTTCCATTCAGAGACAAACACTTTGCATTTTCCATAGGGGGAGATGACAGTCACCCTTGAGGACATATATAGGATCTTGAGGGTACCATTCCATCAGGCTCGTGTGGAGTACGATACCCAGCTGAGGGCAGGCACACATGCATTGAGAGAAATCTTCCAGGATGATCTAGTGATGGGTCAATCCATCTCTTGGGATGATCTAATGAGAAGGTATGGTGTAGGACACACATTGGCAGTCATCTTGGTGATGTTCTTGAGTTGCCACCTGGTGCTGGATTGGGATCAACATGGATCGGAGAGTGGTTGGGGGACTCATGCTGCAGTGGATGTTAGCTATGCCAGTAGTGAGGTTTGAATGAGGCGAGTGCATGCTCACACAGATGTAACCTGAGATGCATGAGATTATGTATCAAAGCGCATGGACCATGGTGGCAAGAGTTGTGGTTCTATAGATCTGGGCCTAGGAGCACCTTCCCGTATATTAGTCGATTTTCCATGATACTCGACAGCCTCTAGAGCCATACATTTACAGGTATGTAGGTATGATGACTCAGCCAGTACTGGGTAAGACAGATCAGTGGCAGACACAGGTGGACAATATGGTAGCGGTTATATGGAGACTATGGATAGCTACAGAGGTTTGGGATGACGTACGACACTAGCTAATGCATATGTTCTGCTCACGTCCTTTGATTGGGTGCACCATCAACGTCATTGAGTGCTTCATGCTGACATGGGTCCTACAATAGTTTGGGAGACCATAGGACATCTCCCAGGAGTATTTCACATATGTCTGATTCGTTGATGAGACAAAGAAGGGCTAGCAGCAGAAGCTAGACCAAGGCAGGTGTATGATAGATGCACGGGTACCACTAGCTAGGTGGGACTATTTAGTAGGGGTGACAAATGCAAGGGTGATGAATGCAAGGGTGATGAATGTAGGGATGACACCTACATACACAGATCACATCTTGGCTGACCCATTCTCGAGATTCATAGATCTTGTTGGCATGGGCCAACAGTTATAGCAGGTAGTCCAGCCGCCGCTGCCGTAGCAAGTACGGCAGCTGCCACCATAGCTGCCACAACCACCACCATAATAGGTACCACCATAGTAGCTTACACAGCAGTAGAGAGTCCTATAGCTGAGGATTGGACAGAGTCCCCTTCTTCCTAGATGGATGGGAGTAGACGTAGGTGCAGGGAGTAGTGGAACTCATGATAGGTCCACTAGCAGAGGAAAGGTGATAGCTCTAAGCAGGGGGAGAATACTGATATGGCTGATCCATAGGCAAGAGAATAGATGGCACAACTACAAGAGGCTCTTAGGAAGAGCCAGGAGAGAGTGACGCAGGTACAGAGGGAGCGGGATGACTACTATACATAGGTGATCATCTAGGAGACCCGGGTGGCCGAGCGGGATCGAGAGATCCAGGGACTATAGGAGGCACTAGCCAGAGCATAGGTAGAGGCGAGATATGAGGCTGCTCAATCAGCCTATTATTATGTGGCATACATGATCATAGTTCTTGAGGCAGCAGACCAGGTTCTGCCATTTTCAGAGTATGCTGGGGCATGGGTCACTCCACAGGGGCCATCTTTGCAGGCACCTCCTCAACGATAGGCCATGCCACCTCCTCCACCTCCTTTGGGTGGGAGTGGCTATTTGAGACATTTGATACATATTGTACCATCATTTTGATATACTATGCTCGAGTAGCACCATTGTACACTTGATCGATTGATATATATGAGATCAATTTTGGCATCATTGTACTTGTTTATATATTTCTTTTAAACTTGCATGTCTTGTGAGATGTTTCCTATATGATTAGATGTATGTATTAGAAATGTATGCCATGGACGAATATACAAATGTTTATGCACATGTTTTATTGATGTATGAATGAATGTAATGCAATGATAGATGTTAGATGGATAAATGCTATGTATGATTTGATTTATTCTTATAATGGATGCACATGTTTAAGGATATGCAAATGCAAATGAATGTATTGGAATGCACTTTTGTGGAAATCGATGTAATGCAATGAATGCAATGGTACTAATCATCTCATGTAGGATATCGCAATATATGAGAGGTACTAACCAAAAGAATATGAATGAAGATCGAGAGCAAGGACCGGACACTTGTGCAGTAAAGAGAAATCCAGGACAAAAGATTAGAACCTTCGAAGAATGAGAAGACAATAAAGAGAACACCAAAACTGTCACTATGCAAGCTTAAAATGTGAGTGCAAGCCTAAGCTAAATGCAATGCTAGGACTTGGTTGTTGCACTCATCGCATAATTATCATCATCGAGTATATTTTGGAACATCAGAGTCAATACAATCCTTACTGGTGTCCCTATGACCATAAGGATATGAATATGACTTTCATTGGATAATATGTAGGAAACGAACATAAGCACTAGGGCACAAAAGCCAAGATGACCTGAACATTATTTCCAATTAATATTGCAAGTGTACACCAGTATCGAGGCATTCAAAGCCAAGATAACCATGAGTGTGGTCATGCGTAAACAAACAAAGAAACAATAGTCAAGGAGATAGTACCAACCTCACCATGGCATACAAATAAACATGATCGAGGGATGTGAGGGTTTTTCACCTTAGTGCAGGAGCTCTTATCACTTACACCTTGTTTATTTGACATTGGCGGATCATCAGGACTACACCAACAAGCAGTAGACAAAAAAAAATATCAATGAAAACCATGAGAATAGACATATTACAAAGAAAGATTCACTCATAGCTCAGCCAGTTTCAAATTTTTTGAATATGTATGTGTATAGGGTGTTGAAAAACACTGTTGTGCTTGTGAGTGCATTGTGTTTGATTTCTATCGAGAGATTTTTACGTTGCGATGTCGAATGTGTCCAAAGATAGTGTTGAAAAACAATGTTTGATTGGGGTGTTGAGAAACACCAGCTAGTGCCAGTAGATAGTTTTCCTTTAGAACTGACAAGATTACTGACTCAAGTGTAAATCAAAGATGCGATCAAAGTGGGGATCCATGCCCCCAAGTAATGAACATTGATGACTGACTTGAAACATATAGAGAGGATGAATCCGAGTGGATTGCCCCAAAGCTATGACATTGGGGTCATGTCAACTCAGGTGGGATCTTGAAAAGACCCAAAGTGGATTGATGTCAAATATGCAAGTAGTGAGTTGATGTGAGAAATCTTAGTAGTACAATGATAGTAGGTAGACATAGTGAGAACCACTAGTGGCTGACGTGAGAAAAGATTCTCAATTATAAAGATCAGCGTGAGATCTAGGCATCAGCAGGCAGACTCAGTGAGAACCACTGGTGACTGATGTCAAGAGGAGAGAGACTCCAAAAGATAGGACAATGCCCCCTAGACTAGGAATATGCCCTCAAGTGTGACCAGTTTCAATCCATGTGAAGTCAAGCAAAAATCTCAAAAATAATTGAGAGCAAATGCATGAGCAAGCAACCTAAAATAGGAAAGCAAACTAAAGCAGGAAAGCAGGAGAGAAAATTGCAAGAAAGCCAAGGGATGCCGTGATAGATAGAGCATTGCAAAACAAGAGACACCTATTTACTAGTTTTTCACCATCTTGGCAGAAATTCTATTTGCACTACCATGACGCCTGTTTACCAGGTTTTCATCAATGGCACATTTTTCTCTTTTTTTCATTTTTTTGTACTTTTCATTTTTTTATTTTTTTGTATTTTTTCTCCTTTTCAATTATTTTTGTATTATCAAGGCGCCTGTTTACTAGGTTTTCACCCTGATAATATATACATCAAAGTGCTTATATGCCAGGTTTTCACTAAGATGATGTTTTTTTAGGACATTTTGCAATTTTTAGGATTTTCTCAAAATAGAGTATGTACATGAGCATGCAGAAGACATGTCAACCGTAGAACTTCTTCAGATGAAGAGTATTGATAGGCTCTTTGAGTTCTTCCCCCTCTGTGGTAGAGAGCTAGTAAGTGCCATACCCAAATACTGCAGTGATAACATATAGACCAAGCCAGTTTGGTTCAAATTTTCCTTTCTGGACCCACTGTTGTTGTTTCTTGGGGTTCTCTCTTAGAACGAGATCACCCATTTGGAACTCCCTTGGCATGACCCTCTTGTTGTAGCTTTTAGATATTCTCTTCTGATATACTCAGAGATGATCGAATGCCACTTTTTGATGTCCATCTAGTAGTTCTAGCTCTTCAAGATGAGATATTCTGATATCATCGTCAGTAATGAGGCCCTTCAGAGAGACTCGCAAGGTAGGAATCTCAACCTCAATAGGAAGTACTACATCTGCACCACAAACTAGAGCAAAGGGTGTGGCCCTTATTGGTGTCTGTATACTTGTGTGGTAAGCCCATAAAGCCAGATTAATATAGAGATGCCAGTCTCATCTAGATTTGTGTACTGTGCAGTGTAAGATCTTGAGAATAATCTTATTTGAAGCTTCCGCCTATCCATTACCCTGGAGATAATAGATAGAAGACTAGTGTTGAATAATTCTGAACTTAGTGCATAATTCTTTTAGATCCTTGTTCTTGAATTTCCCCCCATTGTCAGTGATTATTGATGAGGGTACACCATATCTGCAGATGATGTAGTTCAGTATAAACATGGCCACAGACTTTCCATCAGCTATTATGAAGGGCACTTCCTCGACCCACTTGGTAAAATAGTTTGTAGCAGTAATGATGAATTTATGTCCCCTTGAAGAAGATGGATGTATGTGACCCACCAAGTCAAAGGACCACTACTAAAATGGCCAAAAACTGACGAAAGGAGTGAGCTCCTTGATAGGAGCGTGGATCAGATTTCCATGAAGCTGGCACTGTTTGCAAGATTTAGCAAATTGTGTAGCTTCTTTCTCCATATCCGGCCAATAGTAACCAGCTCTAATAAGTTTGTGAGCTAGTGTCAGGATATTTGACTGAGACCCACAGACACATTCATGCACCTCTACTAACGCATGTTTGGACTCATCAGGTTCTAAACACCTAAGGAGGGTACCATCTAGACCTTGCCTATATAAGTCGTTATGTATGATGACAAACTGTGAAGCACTGTGGATTAAGTGACGTTTCTCATTTTGGGTGTGAGTGTATGGACTGGTCTGGTCATGAAGGTAGGAGTAAATATGGTGGTAGAGGGATGAGTCATGTCTAATGATTGAATAGATCATCTGGGATTTAGGGGAATTATAAGCAGGGTAGCATAATGTCTCCACTAGGAATTCATGTCAGAAGTCATTTTCTGGCATTTGTAACATGGAAGCACGAGTAGCCATGGCATTGGCTACTTTATTATTTTCCCTTGGAATTTTTTGGAAAGTAATGTGTGCAAAGTATTTCTTGAGATCGTCAACCATCTTTTTATAAGGCACCAGTTTTTCATCTTTTGTTTGGTAGATATCATTCACCTGATTGATAACCAACTGTGAATCTCTAAAGACCTTTAGCTCATCAACACGCCATTAAATAGTGATCTTTAATCCATTAATCAAGGCTTCATACTCAGTAGTGTTATTTGTGCAAGAAACAATATTTTGTAAGCCTTTGGTAATGAATACCGCTGAGGTGTAATGAACAAGATTTTGACACCTGACCCCTGCTGGGTGAATGATCCATAAAATAACATGGTCCATGCCTGATGTGTGAGGAGCATGATGGAATCATCTAGGAAATCGATCCTTAATGGTTGATATTCTCCAATAGGTTCCTTAGCCAACTGATCTGCAATTGCTTTCCCTTTGATAGCTTTTCTTTCCACATACTCAATGTCAAATTCACTGAGTATCATGACCCACTTAGCTAATCTACCCGTGAGGGAAGCTTTGTTGATTAAGTACTTTAATGGATCAATTTTCGCAATGAACCTTGTATTGTGAGCAAGCATGTAATGTCATAACTTATAGGAAGTGAACACCACCACCAAGAAAGCTTTCTCAATGATAGAATAATTCATTTCATAGGAGACCAATGTTCTGTTGATGTAATAGATTGCTCTTTCTTTATTGTTTTGATCTTCTTGGGCCAATAGAGCACCCAGAGATGTTTCTATAGCTGAGATGTATAAGATTAATTGCTTCCCATGAATAGCAGGCATTAATATAGGCAAATTAGACATATATCATTTGATTTGTTGAAGACCTTGTTCACATTATTTATTCCATTCATAGGTCACACCTTTATGTAGAGTTTTAGTAAATGGTCATGACTTGTCAGCTAGCTGTGAGATGAAGCATCAGATAGACTAAAGCCAACCTTGAAGACCTCTCATTTCACTGATATTGCAAGGTGGAGACATTTCCATGATAGCTTGCACCTTTTCAAGATCCACCTCTATCCCTTTTATGGAGCTGATATAATCAAGCAATTTTCTAAAAGTTACTCCAAATGCACATTTCTTAGGATTGAGACGTAGTCTGAACTTTTCCATACAATCCAGTATAGGGCCTAGATCAATAAGATGTGCCTTCTTGTCCATGCTTTTAGAAAGGGTGTCATCAACATAATCCTCCATTGTTTTATGCATCATATCATGAAATATAGTAGTGACTACTCTCTGATACGTGGCTCCAGCATTCTTGAGACCAAAAGGCATAACATTCCAGCAGAAAAGTGCCCCATGCACAAGTGAAAGCATTCTTTTCTTGGTCCTCTGGCGCAATTTTGATTTGGTTGTATCCAAATAAACCATCCATTAGGGAGTACATTTCGTACCCTACTGTCATATCCACAATCATATCAATGTTTGGTAGTGCGAAATCATCTTTTGGACATGCCTTGTTTAAGTCCCTGAAGTCTGTACAAACTCTAATAAATTTTTCATGCTTCAACATTGGAACTATGTTGGAGATCTATTCTGCATAGTCAATTGCTCTGATGAACCTAGCTTTTAGGATTTTCTCTAATTCTTCCTTGACAAGTAGAGCCACATGTGGATGCATTTTTATGATTTTTTGCTTGACTGGTTTTACTCCAGTAGCTATTGATAGGTGATGCATGATCAGATCAGGATCTACACCAAGCATGTCAGAATATGTCCATGCAAAGTTTATCCTTTTCTCTTTGAAGAAATCTGTGAATTCTTTGAGTTCTTCTACAGACAATGATTTAGGCACATGAATAATGTGCAGATGTTCTTCTATACCCAAATTTACTAGCTAAGTCAGCTCAATTAGCACAGATGATTGTTCTTGGAAATGACTCAGAAGTGCATCAAGTATCTCATCCTCAGGCACCTCAGAGAGGTTTTCACCTTCAGATATGTCTATTCTTTTTACTTTTTTTGGCTTTGACACTTCCACAGTGTGGTTTTCACCATTAGAGCGCCTATTTTTTTTCTTTTGATTTTATGACTAAGATACTTGATATCACTTTCGATCATGCTGACACTGTCTTCGCTAGTGGAGGATGTTACAGGTTAAACAGCATGTAGATAACAAGCTAGAGCATCATCATTCTAGAATTTGAGGACTTTGTTGGATGAGGAAGGGGAATTCTAGTCTATTAGCTTGGGATGTTGGAGTGAGAGAGAAGTGACGGGTTTAAGTGCATTCATGGTATAATCATCAAAAGTGCGGACTAGTAAGTTGAGACCTAGAGTAATCTCATCCAAAGGTGTATTCAAATCCCTTTGACTCCTAGTGACTGTAGTAGAAGACATGTTAACATATATGGGATCAGACTCATTAGACCTTACACTAGACCCTTCACCTATGTCAAGAAGGTTTTTAGATGTATGTGTAGTATCAACATTCCTGTCAAAGGATCCTTCTGAAAGACTATCAAACTCATATTCATGGGAATCTGTATCTGAACTCTGACTAGGATTTTTGCACCATGAAGGTTTGAGAGTTCTTGTGACACCAACCTATTCTTGCACAAACTACTCTTGAAACTATGATGGTATGTATCATTCACCCTGGAAACCAGGGTCTTGTGACACTTTCCAATGTTTGTATGTCAGAGAAGTGAATGAAATAGTGCCATTGGAGTCACTCCCAGCCTTGATATGTGTTATGATGTCATCTAGCTCAGCAAAGAATGCTACCAGATCTGGAGGAATAGGACAAGGAAAGTAATCCTCATCAGAGCTATCCTCTAGGGTGTCCACTGTAGCTATGCCCTCAGGTTCTAGTTCTAGTCTAGGTACAGATTTAGATAAAAATTTGTTAATCCCTAGATGGAACAGGATCTTCTTGAAGCCTAAACCAGTTGTATCTTTGTCCTTCAACTCGTAGCTTTAATAGGTTTAACTATCCCATTATCATTCATCCCTATTGGACCACTCCCTTTGTATCCAAAGCATTTCATGATTTTAAGACCTCCACTATTGGGATCTATTTCACGAGCTGGGGTGGTCTGTTGAGATTTGTCCTTTCCTTTAAAAATTCAAGCTTTAACATCTCTTTTCTCATCTTCATCTTCTAATGGTGTTGAATCTCATACAAAGGAACCATCATAAACTATTTTAGGAGTAGTAGAAGATTTGTTGTTCTCAGAAGGTTTCCTGTAAGAAATGAGGAGACGGAGGTAGAGCTGCTAGTGATAGCACAAGTTCTATTTGATACCCCCCAGGCCTATGTATTTGATTTTCAAAGTCTATTCCATGTCTCTAATCTTGGAAACATAGAATTTTGTGGATACTCTATTAGTAGGAACAAAACTATTAGCTGACTGTGTGAGCATATTACAAGAATAGCCCATATTAGCAGGAACTGTCACTTCTGCACTGTCAAAAGGAAACTTGATGCACTGATGATACATAGAGGGAACCTCTTGCATTTCATGGATCCACGGTCTTCCCAATAGGATGTTATAAGCAAGAGGAATGTCCAGCACTTGACAAGTGACATCTATTTCAATAGGTCCAACCCGAATAGGTAGTACAACTAAACCTTTAGACTTTCTTTCTTCTTCATCATAGGATTTGATAGTAATTTTCTTGCGGGAATCTATAAAATCTTCATCATAAGCTAGCTGAGTGAGAAAGTGAGCAAAGTAGATGTTGAGGCTAGCACCATTATCAATAAGGACATGGCGGACATTCTTTTGGCCAATCATGACCTCTATATGCAAAGGGGTGTTATGCAGGTGGCTGACCGAATGGTCATCTTCTTTCGAGAATGACAGATAGTGCGGTGAAGTCAAGTGACCCACTATAGATTGAAACTGATCAAGATTAATGTCTTTGGGGACATTAGCCTCTACGAGGGCTTTATCCAGAATATTCATGTGAGCAGGCCAGATCTTCAACAGCTCAAAGATGGTTATTTGAGCATTGGTTCTTTGCAACTAGTTGAGAATGCTATAATTAGCAGTAGGAGGTGTGGGGACCATTTTTGTGGTCTTATTGGTAGGGCCAACAACAGCTTTATCTGTGGATTTCTTTAGTTTTGATGTAGTAGCAGGAGGGTTAGGACCTTTGAGAGTGATCTTAGCGCAGGATCTGGTAACGATGTTTGCTCAATCTTGGGATGATTCATGTTTAGATGAGCGAGACCAAAGGCCTCTCAAGAAAAACAAGGTCTTAGGCTTAGGAGCATCCCTACCCCCCTTGATAGTAATCACATCATAGTACTTAACTTTGACAGGTTTGATCATATTGATGACATTGTCATTAGTGGTATGCGTGTAGTTAACCTTGGCATTGTTGCTCTTAGTGTTGGAAGACTTACCTTTCTCGTGAGGAGGAAAGGGCTCTTTAAATGCCTGGTGATCTGAATTGTTATTATGATTATCCACAACAATATCACCATTATTAATCAGATCTTGGATCTTATGGCGCAACTGAAGACAAGTAGAAGTCTTATGACCCTTGTTCTGGTGATAGTCATAGTATGCGTTGTTCCACCAATGGGGTCGCGGTTGTGGATCATATGGATGCTTGTCCAAAGGAGTGAGAACCTAGTTTGCACCAAAGTCTTGTAAACTACATCAAGTAGTTTTTCCAAGGAAGTGAATTCACGCTTGGGTCGAGAGGCCCAAGGTTTGTTGCTAGATAATCTAGAAGGTGACTGAGTGTTTGTTGCAACCTTTTAAGCAGTTTTGACCACTTGTATGCTAGAAGTAATATTGAAAACTAATTTTGAAGGAGTCGGGGTCACATTATCAACCACTCCATCATTCACAACGTCCCTATTCTTGTTGACAAACTTCCCTTTATCTTTGTTGGAAGAGGAGGAACTTTGTTTGTTATCTTTATGCAAAGTCAATTCCCCTTTCTTAACCATAAATACCTCTATCCTCACAGCTTGCTTAATCATGCTGTCAAAATTGAGGGGACCTTGAAGCTATACCTAATACCCAAAATCAGGAGTGAGATTGTCCAAGAAGATGTCGAGTTTCTCAGATTCAGGTATTTTACGAGGATACTTGGTGCAAAGCTATCTCCATCTCTGGAGACATGTCAGGAATGGCTCTCCTTGTATCTACTTGAGATTGCAAAGGTCCCTGATGTTGACGGGATGTTGTATGTTGTGAGAATAATGCTAGATAAAGAGATTTGCGATCTCATCAAAAGTCTTAATGCCTGTGGGTAGTTGATAAAACTACTCCATGGCAGGTCCATCCAAACTTCGGGGAAAGAGATGAATTAAATAAGTTTGATCATGAATGAAATCCATAGATAGGGGCCCAAATTCTCTCAGATGATCCTGAGGATCAGTGGTGCCCATATATTTATCATACTTAGGGAGTTCCACACCCTTGGGAAAAGGTGGCATATGAAGACTCTTATCAAAAGGAAAAGGACATATGCTCTCCATCATGAATTGTTGTGCGGGTTTGTCCTTATTCTTTACAAGTTGGCTAATTTGGTTTTGCATATCTTGAATTATCTTTTGCAATTTGGGTATGTGCAAGATAATGGGGGGCCAAACTATGCCCTTAAGTGGCAATGAAAAATCAGCAAAATCGGGGTTAGTCAACTTGACGTGAAAATTTGAACTAGCTATCAACCTAATATCAAAAATTTGTAACAATAGAATCTGTAGGAAATTGAATGTAGTTTCTAAAATACTAGGCCTTTTCTGAAAAAAAGTTAATATGATTGGTGAAAAGTATAGATTTCAATGCAGTAGTATAAAAATTTCAGGAAAAAAATAAGAAGTAGGTGTATGTCTGACCACCTTAATCATAATCAAATAATAATATTTTTTTATAAGATTTTATATATAAGTAGTAGACTCCTTCCCAAATGTGAGGCATATTTTTGTGTAATTTTATGCTAAAAAAATAATTAATTATGAATTATCTGCTACAACATTTTCAGAATAAAAAAACTCATGTGTCTGACCACCTTAACTCATTGAAAACTTTACCAAATTCAAAA
>MU227326.1:3708279-3741567 GCA_018584345.1 Thuja plicata | reverse complement strand
AATGTGTACTAGGACCCCGGGGACACATTGGAACACTCAAGTGTGTCCCAAGGGGTCCTATGAAAGTTCATTTGAAAAAAAAAATTATTTAAAAAAAAAAATTTATTAAAAAAAAAAAAACATCGAGTACCCGAAAATATCGGGTACCCAAAAAAATTAGGTACCCAAAAATATCGGGTACCCGAAAAAATCAGGTACCCACAAATATCAGGTACCCAAAAAAATCAGGTACCTGATTAGGCTTGTGCTTTGGTGTTAGGTTTGCCTAGGTGTACTGACACCTAGGCCTACTAAAAAGTCAACAAGCGCTTTCATGTGCTTTTGGACGAGAGAAAAGTGTATTTTTTTCACATCACCACTTTTTGGCCCCCCATGATCTTGCACATACCCATTTGGTAGTTTCAGTCTCTTCCTCTTTAGTCATCAGTGTTTCCACTTTGAAATCTGGGGGTAACTTAACTCCTTGGTTTGCCAATTCTAGAAAATATTTCTCTTTATCTTTTGCAAGGAGAATTTCCATAATCTTGATGAGACCCTTATTAAATTTTGTAGCATCTATGTCATTTTGAGTTATCAGATCATCATCATTACCGAGGATCTCATAAATGCTTGGGTTATGATCTTGACTCTGGTCATGTGGATGAGGGCGATAGTGATGTGCTTGCTGATCAACTTGGGATTGTTGGTTCTGATCATTTTGAGATTGATCATGGGCCTCATTGTATTGACCTTGTGGGAAGTCAAAAGGGCCTCCCATGTTGCTGATGTGGGATTGTGCCATGTGTATAGGTTTAGTGTGAGTGTGTGTATCGAGCTGAGAGTTTGTGGCCAATGTAACTTTTGGTGAGTTAAAGGGGTTGATGGCTTTGGAAGAATCAATAGGTTCACAAGGATGGATAGGATAAAAAGGATTAATAAGGTAGTGAGGATTGTCAATAAGATCGACCCAAGTAAGAGAACTTCCAAAGTTTGGTTTATCTGGAAGAAATGAGTTTTGTTGATCTTGAAACAATAGTTGAGGTTGTCTTTGAAACAAGGGATTATAGCATTGCTGGAACACCAGTTTCTGATTTGAACTGGGATCTATACTAAATGGAGAGGAGGAACATGAGGATCCCTCTTGACTATCAGATTGAACAATAGGTTTGGAATGACCTCTTCCTTGATTACGAGATCTACCTTTACTTATTTTGGAACCACGAATGGTAAATATGTTGCTGCTTCTAGTCGTAACAGACATAGAAGAAGATGAAATGAGAGAGGACTTAGGATCCAACTCAAAATTTTGTCTCTAGAAATAGGTAAAAGTAGACAAAGGCTAGAATAGCCAAGATGTGAAATGCACCTAACACGAATCGTCAAGAACATGGCTAGAATAGCCGAGATGTGACTATTGCATCGCAAGGTACAAAAGTATAGAAAGGTAGGATAGAGAACATTGAGACAAAACAAGTTTGAGAAAGAATCGGTCGGTTCGCAACTCAAGAGAATGAGTTTAAAACTATAAACAAGAGGGAAACAGGAAATTAGATCTCAAACAAAAATTAGATCAGGCCAAAAACTCATCAATCAATGAGAAATAGCTCACTATTTTGGGACACCAGGGTACAGACTCACACAAGAAAGTGCTAGTTTGTGCAAGAAAATTCTTAATTGCACACAAGAAAATGAAAGCTCGCACAAGGAAATGCTCAATTTCTGGAATATCGCGCGAGAAAACTATAGGTTTCGACAGATCAACTCAGTTTTTGAGACAAAAGTCAGATTTTGAGACATAGTCAGGACTTTTCTCTGACAAAATTTCCAGATTTAGGACAGTTTTAAGAAAATCTAGATCAAAAATCTCAGTTTGAATGTGACAAGCAATCGTTAATAAGCACAAAGTTTTGATCAAGTAATAGTGACACAAGAAGTAGTCGCAAACAGTTCTACCAAGGACAAGGCAACTTGGCAGAATCATGGGAGTCTTTGTTTAATCATGATTGGAAAATTTAAGACTCAAAACAAGCACTTAGTTATCCCTACAAAAAAAATGGTAGAGAAGACAAAATCTGTGCCTCACTGCTTATGTGTATGTGTGCACCTCACACAGCTGTGTCACCCCCTAGAGGGCGCCCATGTTTTTGGTGTTTCCAAGGACTAAATAATATATGTTCAAAGGTTACCCTTAAAGTAGGGGCTAGCGTCATGTACCATCTTCAAGCATCCAGGTGCATACCTATGGTGAGAATCCAGGGGAGAGATTCTTACCCCTCCCTGCGCAAAGATTATGTCTCCTTTCGGAGATGATCTAGGTAGGAAAATAACTAAGAAATTTTTTAGTGGGATTTTGTTCACAATAACCTTCGGTGTCCCCAATATAGGGCTTGGGCCTTGTAGCCACACCAACACTTGAAAGTCATATACACCCGCAAGTAGGGCTAGGAGCAGCGCCGCTCAGTACAACAAACAAGGCTTTCTCAAGATGATAGTCAAAATCATGAGAAAGAAGTTACCATGGGCTTTGGAGTCTTTGGACTCGACAAAGCATACTTTATTATAGTGAGGTGGAATCATTGGCGATAGGTGTGTACTCACTTGGGTCGTTCCTAGAGGTTCAACTTTTGGTAGGCCCTCTAAAGGTGACACAAAACATGGCTCAGTTTTTCTGATTCTCTCAAAGAGAGAATAACACACTTCTCACCTCTTCACTTTACCCAAACAGGAAACACATATTCATCACTGAGCTAACTCTCCTCCAGCCAATTCACAAGATTTTGGGTTTTTGATTCTCTCAAAGAGAGAAGAGAATAATCCCCTGACGAGTGAATGTGCTAAAGGTTTGTTACCTTTCCTTGCTTCCCTAGGTCTCCATCATGTTAGCAATGTCTGGGTATCATATTCATCCATGGGCATCACTTCCATGTAATGAAGAGCCTATTCTCCTATTTTGCTATCAAGATTCCCAAGAAATTTTAACAAGGCCCTAATTATACTATGTGATGAAAGCAATAAACAAGCACAACATTTTAAAATGATCTTTGAAAACCATCTTGCAAGAAAACCTTAGCAAGTTTATGTCTTCATCAAGTGACCTGCAGCCCACTGTTACGCTATCACAGAAATCAGAGAGATAAAAATAGCACCATGTGAAAATAAACAGGAAAACAGTAACAGTAATTGCAGAAGCTGTGAAATTCTAGAGACGGTTACCAAGTCTCGCACGAGGAAGTACAAGGCTTCACATGAGGAAATGCAATAGCTAGTGCGAGAAAGTGCTTTGTCACATGAGAGATTGCTAATGAAATCACAACTTTACGCTATATGCTTAGAATTCTCGTGTGAGAATTCGTAAACAGAGAAGTACGAACGTACGGAAGAGTACAAAATTTTGTCAGAAATTTTTTGAGAGTGAGGTCAGAAATCATTTTTTTTCCCCACGGTGGGCGTCAAAATGTATGTGTCTGAATGTCGACCTCTAAATCAGCCACAACACAACATAGTCATTGCTTAATCAATGAATCACGAAGATGAACATGAATTGCTCATTCCACAGTATCGATCGAATCGACCTGTTGCCTCCTATTTAGTTGGGATGTTTAATTACTCTCAAAACAAGAGCCAAAAACCATAGACCATTGCTAAAATGGAGGATTTGAAAGCTTTGAAAACTGAAATGAAATTTATTCTATATGAGAGATGCAATTGTAATCTAGGAATGAAGATGCAGATTTTAAGCTAAGAAACTTGAAAGAGATAATAGAATTAAACAACTTGATAAGTAAACAAACTAAATTAAGATGAAAAATACCATTAAGCTAAATGAAATTACACTAAATATGCAATAAAAGCTTGGCAATATGAGAGAATTGAGACAATAATTCACTATAGTTTTGGTACTCTAAAAATTGCCCTCTTCAAATGAAGGAAAGAAGGTCTATAATATAGAAAAACCTGAAGAGAGGATGAAGAGTTTCTTGGGAAGAAATGGATGACTCTTCATCTTCATGGAGGAAGGTGAGACAAATATGAAGGAATTATTTAATTAAATAAATGAATTATTTCCACATGGGTGGCTTTTCACATTGTTTGAATTATTAAATTCAAGTGAGGATAATCCATTCAAATAACCAAATAATATTTAATTCCCTAGATGTGTATTAGCTAAAGGGGGTGGGATTAACTTAATTTAAAAGCACTTAGGTCTTTAGAATTAAATTAATTAATCATAGGGATTTTTAGCTAATAAATCTTGAAAATTTAGGAATTAAATATGGTGTAAGATTTATGTAAATTTAAATTTATTCATATACCAAGTTAATCTTCACTCTATGATTGGCTCGGTTTCCCATCTCTTCTTGTGTTTGGGTGTGGCTTTCTGTCTATCTGTTGTTTAGTGGCAATATGACTACTCCAATCAAACTAACCTGCACTAAACATCAGATAGATTTCGATGGAGAGATTACCATGAAGAGACTTAAATCCGTACTTTTGAAATCTCAATCTATTGTCCTAAGAGTTATTTATAGAATCTTAGGTAGAGAATTTGTTTCTAATTCGGATAGATATAGGGTTAACTCAGAGATTCCAGCCATGTTTATAGCTTCATCTATTTATGTAGATCCTAAAATAGAGGATTGGTAAACTCTATTTTTAGATTTTCAAAAGGAAATATCTTGGTAATATTGACAAAGTCCTACAGAATATTAAACCAGATTGTACTATCACTATGCCAATATTTTATGGTCTACCAGCTATCAATGGTAGGCCTGCTCCGACCATCCCTATTATTGTTGTCAAAAACTTTCAGGCCTTCCTATCTAGACAACCAGTGATTCAGAGGAATCTAGAATTCCTAATGACCTTTATGCACTTGAGAATCCCTAATGACAAAAATTGGTTCTTTTCCTACTGGCATAATGATGATGTAGGGGAATTGGACAGAAACTGCTTTGACGACTCAAATTCTGGAGATATGATTGATTTATGGATGATGAAGGTCATCACAACAGAAGTAAGAGACAAAGATCGGCAGGCCCGTCTAGTGAAGTATCAAGGGAAGGGGAAGATGAACATTAACCCGCCTTTCTAGGTTTTTCAAGGATCCTTTTGTCTCCAAAAAGAGAGTATTGAGTTTCTTCTTATGTTTCTCTGTATCCAAAATGTAATTTGATTGTTCTCATGCAGTTTCCTTCGGTTGATATAAAGTTAAAAGTTTTATGATTGATTTAAAAGTATTTTAGCAAGGGTTCATATTGGATTAGGCATGAAACTAAAAATTGTGAAATATTTACATTGCTTCAATCACAGCATAATATGAAAATATTTTATATGTAGGCACTAATCAATTTAGTAGGTTCATGTTTAAACAACCAAACGAAACCTCTTGTTTACTGATTAGTTTTTTATATTAAGTAGAAGTGGAATAGTTTTTCTTAAATTTTAGAAAATCAAGTGTCGATGTTAAAACCTCAGAAGGCTAACTAAATCTCTCAAACTCAATCTCTGTTTAATCTGGAAATGTTTATAGAATGAGAGAAGACATAAGGTAATTATATTAAACACATTTTGATAGATGTGTGTGTGTGTGTGTGTGTGTGTGTGTGTGTGTGTGTGTGTGTGTGTGTAATTTTATAGCAGAATTTTATTTTTTAGGGTAAATGGTCTGTGTAAGTTTTGTTATAACCTTTCTCTCCCTATCCTTTCCCTTCCATTTTTTCATGATTAATAATGGATTATTAGTAGACTCAGCTAATTTTATGCACATGTCGCCTTTTGTAAGATTTTAAATCAAGCTGACAAATATTTTAATAGCTATAGAAAGTTTTTGGCTAGCTGTATTGATGCAGGTAAAAGCAATGCTTCCAAATAGGAGATCGAGATGAGGATCCAAGATCTTGGATCCTCATTTTCAAGATTTTGTTGTAGATCTCAGACCTTCTCGATGGTGCTCAAGCTTATGTAAACATGGATTTGTACAAGTCCTAATGTAAAATTTGTAATAAGGCAAGTCATTTATCTATAAATGAGGGAATGCCCTCATTATTATAGTCAATGTATTATGTATTATGGACTTTGGTCCTAGGAAAAACTAGAGGTTTTCTTCTCCATTCTTTCCTACCAGTGTCCACAGGAATGGAGAAACTTTTGTGTAAAATTTTAAAAATTAATAAAATTATTTGGCTTCGGCCTTTTACCGATAAAAAAAAAAAGATTTATGCAAATTTAGGTTTTCTGTGCATTTGAGACTAAGTCAATTAAAGACAATTAGGAAGGAGAATTTGCCTAGTACAATAGGACTTCGATGATGAGAATTTGAAGAAATTCACCAAAATTGATTAGAATTGTAAGGAGCCAATTTTGGGGTGTTACAATAACAATATCACAATTTGACTTGGTATGGAAAATATCTCCTACTTATGAATTGATGAGCTTAAGAGACTTTCTAATAAAGGGTTCATGAGGCAAAATAGTTGAAAATGGTTTTGAAATTGGAGTTGCAACCAGAGTGGGTTTAATAATGGAGGAAACTTTGTAGTTAAGTGTACTTGATCTGGAGTAGTACTAGGATGGGTAACCTCTCGAGAAGTCTCGGTACTTCACCTATGTGAGAATCACCTAGATGCAATTAGTGCTAAGTGTTACATTCATTCTCACGAGAGATGGGTTCATGTGAACCACTACTCATGAAATATTGGTCAATCAGTTTGACTTAAAAAACTACACCGTTGAATCCTGGTAGCAATATCCCAGTTTGACTTGTTATGGAAAATATCTCCTACTTATCAAGACATTTTTTAACAACAATGCATATTGAAATTGTTGTTGATATAATAGTAACAAAAAATACGTGTTGTTGAGAAGGACATTGAAAAGGAGAGAGAGGAATGGATATGGCTTTAAGAGTCCTAGTTCTGATTTTGTTATGATAGATTTGTTTGTCAAATTGTAGTTTTCATCTGATTTGAAATATTAATAACTTTTTATTTGTCAAAATGTTTTCATGGTATAAAATTTGATAAGGATTTTTTTTTTTATTGTTAATGGATGTTGAGAGAATCTTTTTTCATCGGAAAAAAAAACAAATTTCATCTTTATCATTAAGAAATTTAAACTTTGATAGAGCCATGGGAGGTTTCATTTGTCACGGTTTAGAAATTTAGTATCAATTCTTCATAGTCCTAATTGAATATATCAATGTGGTGCATGAAGATAACTATAGGAATTACAAACAACAAAAAGATAGCTTTGGCTCTCAACCCACTTGGCCAAGGTTCCCACTTTGAATCAATAGTGGAAATTGCATTCTCTAGTCAATCTAGGAATACAAATTTTATTCCATTTGGTTGACTTTTATAGAGCTCAAATTGGCTCACTTTCATTGGTGTATTCTTATCTAAGACCTACTCGTTGACTCCAATTTATTTTATTTAGGTTTCCTTGTGCTTCACTACTCTTTCAATACAAAGTAGGAGTCATTTAGGCACTTATTCTACTCCTATCCAAAAGCTTGGTTTTTTTGGACTTGGATCCATTATTTTTTAATATCTGTAAACTAAAACTATTTTCTTGGCACATTAATCTGTTAGGTGGTTGACCTTGTAACTCTAACAAATTCAACTAGATTTGACATTTTTTATGATGGAGACTCTTCAATATTTGGAAAGATAAAAAAAATTGGCTGTATTTTAAAATCATTCTATTTCATTGCATGTTTTATGTTTTCAAAAGTTATGAGATGTCCTAATATTTTACCATAGATATAAGTGCAAGAACACAAGGTTGCACTTGACGTGGCCCACTTACAAGTTCTACTTGACCACTAGGGTAATGCCTCTTAGCGTAGTTGCTAGAATCCTCCATCTCTCCCTTACTTCAACAGATGCTTGTCTCCTCACAAGCATCATCATGGAAGGAGTCTCCGTACTCAAGGTGCCTAGGAGACTAAATCATACATTTCTCTCTTGACTACAAGAAGGAGCCATGGTTACTGGGGTTAATCACACCTAATTCTTCAATGTGTTTCACCTTAATTATCCTTAGGAGGAACATCTAGGTGGCCTACTAGTGACACTTATAGTTGGTTTGGTTCTAGAAAATTTTCTTGGTTGGCTCTTACAATTTTCATCATCCTATGTTACAAAAGAAGAAGATAAAGACAAAGATAAAAATGATGATGGGTCAGACCCTCTTTTGAACACTTTGAATCCCATTAATATATGGGAAAAATCAGATGACTGAAATCCTCCTCCTTCTCTCTCCTAGTAACTTGGCAACCTAGTGGGTTTGTATGTGTTTCTATATTTTTTGCTTTGAAATCTATTTTCATATAAACTCTAAGACTGTGATTTATCTCATCGAACCATTTTTTATTTTGAATATTTCAATTTTATTTTAAATAAATTATTATCTAGACACATATTGTTAAAATTGAATCTATGGATATGAAAATTTCACCGATAGATAAATAAATCATTTTCCACTGACACACATATAAATCATTTGCCTACTAGTCAAACAGAAAAGTTTAGTTAAAAATTCTTATCATTTCTAATTTAACAGATAAAGTTTTCCATTTTGACATGTGAATATTCTTGTCATGGAAAGTAAGATATAGACATATCTCTATAAAATCATTTGCCTATTAGTCAAACATAAAAGCTTAGTTATAACTTCTTATCATTTAGACTTTATAAATGGAGTTTTCCATTTGTCATGTGGACAATTTTGTCATGGAAGGTGAGAACTAGACATATCTCTATTAAATCATTTGCCTACTAGTCAAACAGAAAAGTTTTGTTAGATATTCTTATCATTTCGAATTTATGTAAAGGATTTTTCCATATTATCATGTGGACAATCTTGTCAGGGAAGATAAGATCTATACATATCTCTCTAATTGGGGGTAGGCAAAATGTTTGTGTTTTTTTCTGACCACTCACGTGAAAAGTTTAGATTTTATACAAAACGTCTAAATTCTTGACTGTTGACGTACATTGGAATTAATGGATTGCGTCTCGAATTAGAACTGTGCGATTGTGTTATACTATACGCTGTCAACTCAACTGTCACGTAGATCTGGACTCACGTATATCTGCCTTTCAAAACGAAGACCAGAGAGACCAAGAATATAGTAAACATAATCTCAGGTTCGACTTAAACATAAGAACATGCATTAAGCTTGCATAATTCTCTCTGGTTGTAATTAACATGGCTGATACTCTTAGTTCACCATTGTTGAAGGAAGAGGAGCAAAATAATGGTATTAGTAATCATGAAGTTAGTGGCAGAGAGAATATAAGACTAACAGAACTGGGTAGTATCGTTAGTTTTCAACAGTTGATAAAAGAAAGTTGGAGAGAGTCAAAGAAACTGTGGAGAATTGCAGGGCCTGCTATTTTTACCAGAGTATGTTCACATTCCATGCTATTAATCACAACAATATGTGCAGGCCACTTGGGTGTTGTGGAATTGGCAGCTGTGGCAATTCAAGGCAATGTTATTGGACTCCTTGCTTTTGGACTCTTGGTCAGTATAACCTTTCCTTGCCTTCTCTCTGTCAAAATCTAATCCAACATTGGTTTTGCTGATATGTAAGAAAAATATATATATCTTAACCTATTTTGAGTGTTTTAATTCATATTGATTTAGTCTTTAATATTCCTCAATGGACTTGACTGTAATTTACAGCCATTATTCTGCGTCTGAGTTAGAGCAGAGTAAGTACAGGGAGGAGATTAAATTATTGAAAAGCAAACTAAACTGAATTAAAGTTTTTTGATAGTTTTTAATTACTTAATTTGTATTTACACATCCAAAAGTATGAAAATATATTTGAGGCTATAACAGGTGGTGGTCAGGTACATATG
Organism: Thuja plicata; assembly: GCA_018584345.1. NCBI lineage: Eukaryota > Viridiplantae > Streptophyta > Pinopsida > Cupressales > Cupressaceae > Thuja > Thuja plicata. Next base: position 3,731,719 of record MU227326.1, on the reverse strand, counting down.
GATGACAATACTCTGGTACTGATCATTAAACATTATCGTTATCCAGAAGCCCGTAGGCTTTACATTGGTTAGTGACATTTATTTATCCTTTCGTTTTAAAATAAGTGGATGGATGATAAAGCAAAGGACTGGACTCACAAAATATGCAGTGCGCCTCGGCCTAAGGGGTAATTCATTGGGTATGTGGAAGGTCAGAAATAGATTTTGATGTTCCATCAGATTTTAATATTTATTTTTATGGAACATCTAAGAATATATAAATGTATATATTTGGCTTTATATAATGGATTATAATAATTTGACTAAGTACATATTTAAACATAGATTGTCTTGTACTAAAAGTCTGTATTATCTATTGTGTCAAAGTCATTGAGGAGCGAATCAGGATCGAACATGTCTCTCGAGATTTTGCATTTTTGTGGATAACATTTTATCACATATCATCATCCTCACCAATTTTACTCAACCAATTGAACTGCAATCTTATCCTTTCGGCCTAGAGAAAATTTTGCCATCTGAAATTCTACCTTCTAACAATGTTTTTTCTTTTTTTTTTTTTTTCGACAAAAGGCCCAAGGGCTGAATATTTATATATTTCAATTAAATCTGCATATTGCAATATATGATCAATTCTGATCAGAAAATATATTAGGAGTGGATGGTTATATATGATCAATTCTGATTTGCCTCTCAACTAATGAGCTTGAAGGCCAACGTATAATGTGAACAGAATATGAAGACCATTAGTAGCTAAACATGACACATTTTCAACAAGTTGTAATGACAGGTTTGTTGATTGTCTGAAAGCTAATTCTTTCAGCTGCATCATTTGAATGAAAAAATGCAATTTTTTTCACTTTGACTGTCCAAAGAGTCAGACAATTATCCCTCTATTAAAAAATTTCTACGTAGTTCAAGACAACATAGTGACTATGTCTGATTTTATAGCAATACTCAAAAGTTTGTTTCTCACTGAATCCACCACGTTAAAAGTTTAACTGGTTTGCATGCAGTTGGGAATGGGCAGTGCACTAGAAACCCTCTGTGGTCAGGCAGTTGGAGCACGAAAACGTCAAATGCTTGGAGTGTATTTGCAGCGTTCCTGGTTAATATTGATGGGTACAGGAGTGCTTTTGAGTCCTATTTACATCTTTGCCACCCCAATTCTTAAGCTTCTGGGACAGGAAGATGATGTAGCTGATCTAACTGGAGAATTTGCAATTTGGATGCTACCACAGCTGTTTCTCTATGGATTAAATTTCCCAATACAAAAGTTTCTTCAGTCACAGACCAAACTCATGGTCATGGCTTGGATTGCCTTAGTTGCATTGATTATCCATGCCGTTCTGAGTTGGTTATTAATGTTCCAAGCGGGTTTGGGGTTGGTTGGAGCAGCTATTACAATAAATTTTTCATGGTGTTTTATCGATATTAGTCAGTTTTTGTATATAGTTTACTTTTGTCAAGATGCTTGGAAAGGATTCTCCTGGCTTGCTTTTCAAGATCTATGGCCATTTGTTCGACTTTCAGTCGCTTCGGGTGTTATGCTATGGTTAGTAACACAATGGTTGTGGTTGTTTTCTTTTCTGATATCAATTTGTTGTAAAAACCCCAATTAGGGGTAAAAACGCCAATTAGGGGTAAAAACGCCAATTAGGGGAAAAAAGAAATAGTATCTCTAATTATGTGAGTCAATCAGTGTTATTAATTTGTGGGTTTTTGGCATTTTCAGTTTGGAGATCTGGTATATGATGTCACTCATTCTTATGACGGGTCATTTAAAAAATGCAACAATTGAAGTCGATGCGTTGTCTATCTGGTAAGAAGCATCTCCACAAGTCTATTTCATGATGTATGGAAAAAGAAGGATGATCCAGATCCACCTCCATCAGCTGGTACTGTTAGCTGCTTAGTGTTTTTCTGCTTCTGGATTTTACCCATGCTTTTGTTGGTTTTCAGTATCTAGGCTCAGCTCGTTTGTCTTCTTGAAGAATGATTTTATATCCTCCAAACACTATTTCTTGAATTATGTATTAATCCTTTTTAATTTTTTGAATTATGTATTAATCCTTTTTAATTAATAGTATTGCTTTATTCATAAAAAAAAGAAGAAAGAAAAAAGAGAAAATCCAACCTTTTCCCTAAAAGCAATCTATCCAGTAGAATAGCTATAAGCACATCTACAACTTTAGTTCTTCTACCTCCTATTGGGTGTAACGAACTTATGCATTTATGTGTAATACTTCTCAAATTTCAAAGGTCAAAGGGCATGTACACAAACTGGTCCTTGTGTGTATGGTTGTTTTAACCTGTAATCTGTTGCAACCATTAGTTTAATGTACCCATTCTGATAGTTTCTATCTTTCCCTTTTACAGCATGAATTTGAATGGATTGGAAGCAATGATCTTCGTCGGTTTCAATGCTGCCATTAGGTATGAATTTTTCATAAACCATTACCATGTTTCATATTCATTTTGGTTTCTTTTGATATTATATTTATGACCTTTTATCCAAGGGATACATAGATTGTTTTAAGAAATAAACGATTTGTTTACTTCTTTAGCGGTGGTTGGGTCATCTATTTGGTAAACTTGCAAGCACTGCTTAGTTTGTATTCAATCTCATATGCAGTGTGAGAGTATCGAATGAACTGGGAGCTGGTCACCCTAAAGCTGCAAAATTTTCCGTCGTTATCGTGGTTGTAACATCATTATCAATTGGCATTATATGTATGGGCATCATTCTTGCAACCAAAAATGATTTTGCAGCACTATTCACGAGTAGTAAAGTGATCATGGAAACAGTGTCCAATATGGCAATGTTACTTGGAGTTACAATGGTTTTAAATAGTGTACAACCAGTTCTATCAGGTAGAATGTAGATACTAATTCATAGTTCTTCGTTTGCATGACAGTAGACCTAGTAGATTTGCAGTTTATGCTATATGATTGATGACCTATATGATTGATGACCTCTTTGATTATGGGTTCATACTATTGTTTCATAATTTTTGAATTGTATTTGGGTGCAAAAAAAACTCAGGTGTGGCTGTAGGCGGAGGTTGGCAAGGTTTGATAGCGTATGTAAACATTGGGTGCTACTATGTTATTGGATTACCCCTTGGCCTTCTTATGGGATATAAGTTCGACCTTGGAGCCAAGGTGGAATTGTTTCCTATTTAGAATGGGAAATTCTTGATTGATCTTTGTTTTCTGTCCATTACCAATAAATATTAAGGTCTTCTGAATTTGATCATTGTATGTTGAAACAGGGCATTTGGACGGGCATGATTTGTGGAACTGCCCTGCAGACTCTTATTTTATTGTTAATCACATATTTCACTAACTGGAATCGAGAGGTAAAGTATCATATTTCTGCAGGGGCTGTTGGGGTCTTTATCTCATTATTTTGGTGACTAATTTTTCTTTTGGAGTGCAGGCTACTCAAGCTGAGGATCGTATCAGGGTATGGGGAGGATCTCTGAAAGTGAGTGATTGCATGTTAGATGGATTGTATTGCACAAATCAAATGAAATAGACCTTTGTCATATTGTGACTGACCCTCTCAAATTTGAGTTGCAGGATGACGAGAATGGTGAATATGAGAACATCGCTTAAAAAATCTAGAAGACCATTTTCAAAATCGTTTGCCACATGTGCTACTGGGAAAATATTTGTTCTAAATATAGTATCTAGAAGATCCTCTCGTGGGAACAAGAAAATTCTCCAAATATTTGAAGTAAAGGTACACATTCAATGGGTTGACACATGGCATGCTCAACTAGGTAGGATTCTACAGTTTTTCCTTTGGTTTCTGTAATTTGAAATACTAGAGACCTTTGGTCAACCAACTATACCTCAATCTATTTTCTTAGAAATAGGGTATAACTTAGAAGTGAAAATGTGAAATTCAGAATATTTAAGTGTGTTGTTGATTCAAAGTATTCAAATACATATATAATAATAGTATATCATAGATGGAACGAAAACAAGTATAAAAGAAATGCTAATTATAACACAAAATATATGAAGAGAGACTTTTTTGAGAAATAACTTTTTTCAAAGAAATACAAAACTTGTATTAATCTTTCAAAAGAGCTACTTCAAGATAACATAACTCTTTTAATTTTTGCAACTCTTTGTTACTTCTACAACTTTTAAAAAAATTTAAAACTTCTTCTACTCCAAAATCCATGTTTTAGTGAGAAGAAACATTAGAATTTAAATGATTTATGATATAATGGATTCAAATTAAGGGTGATGTAGTCTAAATACAGAATATACTCCATATTTCCATGTGTTTAGAAGTTACAAGAATTTTTTTAGTATCTTTAATTGTTTTCTAACAAAAAAAAAACTCTTTATGTCTAGAAAAGGTTGCTCAATTCTTACACATAGTTAAGATATTTTCATACAACTATTACACCTTCATATATGATTATTGTACCTCTATAAATAATGAGATTCTCTTTCACTTTGTTTCAAGTGTATAAAGGTGTTGTCATTTACCTAATTAAACATTCCACTTAATTCTACGTTGTAAATAACAATCTAAGCTCTAAGAAAAAAATATATTTCATCATCTGTAATGTGAAAGTTCAATTGCCATGACTTTTTGTGTCATAAAATAACAGTTAACTATTACAATATTAATGTCAAGAAACAACGTCAAAGGAGTGTAAGGTTAATATTACCAATCATAACATTCTCACACTTGATATTCAAATTTTAATGACATAATAAGCAACAAAAATAAATGCATACCAGTAAAAACACATTTATTGGTTACTTGTTGTCTATAAACTAGATTCACTTTCCTATATAACGTGCATTGTTTGTGTCCAATGAATCAAGTTTCAAGATAGACCATGTCCATGACCTTCATCTATGGAGAGAAATTTATAGTCATAAGCTCAGTGATATACTGTGTAAGATTATCTCGTGTATCCACCTTATATAACATGATTCCAACATCCTCAACCATTTTTTGAATAAAGTGATATTGGAAATCAATTTTATTTATGAAAATATATACCTTGGAGTTTTAGGAAAAAAATGGCAACTTGATTGTCACATCCAATCTTCAATTGTATACCAGGAAGCCAAAATCTAAATAAAATATTTGTCACTATGTATGACCTCTTTATAAGTTTGATGAGATTTATGTTTGTTCATCGAACAAAATAATCTTTTAAATAAAGTAAAGATATATCTACTTATCGAGCTTATATTTCCTATATCACTTGCGTAATTTTAATTAAAATATCCTTGCAAATCAATCATTTTACCCATATAACTAGATCCATAATGAAAAATGTAGTGGTGAAATCTCCAACGTAGATATCTAAAAATCTCTTATTATACATCTAATGTCCTTTACTAATATTTACCTTAAGCTACTAAGACTCTCATTGCTTAGGCAATGCCAAGTCTTGTGTGGTTCATTTGGGTTAGACTTCTAATTCCACCCCTCCAATTCTAGGAGGATTATTGTTATGATCTCACTGGTAACTCAATTGGTCATTACCTACTAATGGATTCTTTGAGTTCTCACATGGGTCATTCTACTTTCACTTGAATCTTGGTTGAAATTGACATCTCCTTACCCATTCCTTGGGAGTTGGTTCTGTTGGTTAGTGACATAACTTTGTCATGGCCTGTGGATTATGAGGCATGCCTTTTGAATGATGTTTCTACTCTAATATCAATCACTTGGCTTTAGATTTCTCTCTTTCAAATAAAAAAGTGTTGTAAGTCAAGTTGGAGAAAAGCTTGAAGCTTCCAATCAACTATGTTTAAATCTCAATGTCTTTTGACACTCACAAAGAACCTCTAAGTCAAGGGTAAATTCAAAGACCCAACCCAATTCACTAGACCAATCTATGGTCAGAATACTAAGTTTCTTCTTCAAGACTCATCTCCACTAGACTCCACAGCTTGAAATTCTCTTCAACCTCTACCCCAAACACCAATGTGAGCCCTTAATCCATCATCAAAGAGACTACACCCTTGGGTCTACACAACAAATACTATTGACTGTCCTAAAAGATAGTAACCTTGCAACTCTTGAATCTACACTTGGGATAGTCATTTACACCACTTACCTTAAACATTAGGCTTTGTTCTCTCATCAAAAATACTCCCTAACATCCTTCTAGACTTTATCCATACACCTTCCATTCACTAAACCCACTAAACAAAACTTTGCAAACAAATAACTGAAAATACACCTCCTTCTTGTCTTCTAGATAGACCCACACACAGAGGTTCATAACTTTTTCTCCCGATTACAAATCCTCAATCTCTCTAGTGAGGATGGGCGTAATTAGGATTACCAACACATATAAGAAGATGAGAATGATCGAACGGTTGGTTTGAAAGTTACTGCCCCCTCATTGAGGGTCTTTTTTTTCTGAGATGGTTATTCTTTTCATTTGGTATTTTTTCAATGCAAACACTCATTGTTTTGAATGAATAACAATCTTATAGCCCATTATCTGCATAACAATTATTGATAGACATTACATAAACAAAATAAAACTTCAATCTATGAAGCACAATGAAAGACTAGGGTATTGGAACCCTCTAAACTCTGTTTGCCTGAGAATTTAGTGCCTTAAATCTCACTAACATGGCACTGTCAGCTTGTATACAACATGCAAGTTTAAAAACTGATCCAAATCAATGTAAAAAAATGAAAACAAAATATTCCCCAGTCTTGCATGAAAGCTATTTCTCAATATATCTATTCAAAAGTCCAAAATGTATTAAACTCTATTCAATATTTACAAGGGCACTATTTTGTCTGTATAATACTGAATGTTTTCTTTGCATTCTTTTTACCTCTTTGTTTGGAACTATTTTCCTTCATGTTTTATGCTTTCTCCATCACGGGAACCGTTTCCTCCATTCTCTCAACTACTCACAACTAACTACTAACCATTTCCCAATAATTAATCCAATATTGCCAAGTTGACAACAAAGTTGTACACTCAACAACTAGTTGTCTAACAACTAAATGACCTCTTCTTGTGACTGGATATTGTCTTTAAATGACCTCTAACAAAATCCTATGGTCTTGAAATAACCTCTAATAAAATCCTACATCTACCTTTAGTTATCCCATTAGACCTATTATGCCACATAGTGACATTTAACATCTATTACATCTTGTTGCATGTTTGGCAACATTCCATGTTTTAGACATCAAGTAGCTAACCTATTACACTAGATAGCTCAAAAGGCCATGGTACATATTTATAATGTCCTTCTCGGTCATTTTATCTTTCAATGTTTTGAGGTCATCCAAATGACCCTTCTTGTCATCAAGAGGTGCTCTACACCAAAAGGAATCTAATACTTGGTGGAAGAGTGCCCAAGAATACCACTTGATTATTGAAGTTCCTACCACTTTAGAAGATAGTTTCTCCTTACTAGTGGCTAATGTGCACATTGCATATGACATGGTATTTTCTTATCCTAATGTAACACTTAGCACTCATTGCATCTAGGTGATTCTCAGAGAGGTGAAGCACCAAGACTTCCCTAAAGGTCACCCATCCCAGTACTATTGTAGCGCAAATGCGCTTAGAAACAAAGTTTCCTCCAAGGTTAAGTCCACTTTGCTTGGAACCCCATTTGAAAAACCTTTAGCAAGTTTTGTGTTTTATGACCCATTCATCATAAAACCCCTTAATCTCATTAATTGATAAGTAGGAGATATTTTCTACAACAAGTAAATTATGATATTGTTATGAAGATTCAACTATGTATTTTTTTGTCAAACTCAGTGACCCAAGTTTTATGAGTAGTGGTTAACAAGAACCCATATATAATCATAATTAATGGAATACTTAGCACACATTGCATCTAGGTGATGCTCACAGAGGTGAAGCACTAGTAGTTCCCAAGAGATCACCCATCCTAGTACTACTCTAGCTCAAATGCACTTAACCATGAAGTTTCCTCCAAGGTTAAGCCCACATTGCTTGCAACCCTATTCGCAAAACCTTCAACAAGTGTTGTACCTTATGAACCATTCATAAAAAAGAACCTTAATCTCATCAATTTATAAGTAGGAGATATTTTCCACAGCACATCAAATTGTGATATTTCTATCAAGATCCAATTGTGTAGTTTTTTAGTCAAACTCGTTGGCCAATGATTCATGAGTATTGGTTCACAAGAACCCATTTCTTATGAGAATGAATGGAATACTTAGCCCTCATTGCATCTATGTGATGCTCACAGAGCTAAAGCACTAGGATTTCCTGGGAGGTCATCCATCCTAGTTTTACTCCATCTCAAGCACGCCTAACCACAGAGTTTCCTCCAAGGTTAAGCCCACTTTACTTTTTTTTTTTTTTTAATCTAATATCATGTCTAGTGAAATTCTCTCCATATTTCATGATGGTTGAATCATAATGGGTTTAGGCTCTCCCCATGATTATCTAATAAAAAAAATCGGATGCTATAGGAACAATAATATTCTATGTTACAAGAGTATAAACACTAGGTTATACGGGTCTACCAACACACACCAACCCACAAATTTCTAGATATTCACATACAAAAAATAGTCAACATCTACAATAATATACATAAAAATATCATTCACTATAAAAACAAACACTTCAAAGAAGAAACATATTTTAAAGAAAAATATTGTATTTTATTTAAATTATTAATATATTCAATTACAAGTGTTAATTAATATTCACATTCCTTCAAAGTACTAGGAGATAATCTCATATTCCTCTATTATCCTCTTTATTGATGTTTTTCTATCACGCGCTCTTAGTTTTTGTCGTCCTCTTCTCTATTTTATGAAGTTTCTCCTCCATGTTTGTGATTTTTTTCACTTCTTGATGTCTTTATCTTCTTTTTCATGTTCTCTTATTTTCTAGATGGACTCCTCCAGCATTGGTGACACAACAGGTGTAGTCCTTCCTGTTAGCTCCTTCAATGTAATTAAAATGCAAAAAATTCAAAACGCAAGCCTCTGCCCTCCGACAGAGGCCGTATCCACCATACTTGCGACTACTAATGTTAATAAATCTGTTAATAATACCTCTGCTAGTAATGTCGATAAACCTAGCTCTGATAATCTTGAAAAACCTAAATCCTTCTCCGAAGTAGTGGCAAATACTGGAGACTCCATTAACGCCAATGCAAAGTTTAACCTCGATGCTGGGAATACCACCGCCAAACACGGTAAGAGCTCTTGGATTGTTCTGATGCCCTTTTCCATTGCTCCCAATCCTGAAATGCTTGCTGAAATCATTAAGGAAAAGAATAGGTTAAGAAATACTACAATTTTCTTCTCTGCTATTGAAATAGATAAGTGCCCACAAAGGAAGTTTTTGGACGACTGGTTCCACAACTATTGGAACTTAAAGCTTAGATTCCATATTTCATTTTGTCGTCAAATCCAGAAAGGGTTATTTGTGATTTTTTTTGCTAATAATGAATCCCAGGTAGAGGTGCTTAAGAGACAATACTGGACTGTAGGAAATGCATCATTTTGTGCCCTAGCTTGGACTCCTAAGGCTGCACATGAGGAATTCCTTGCCCTCTCTACCCCTCGATGGATTCTGGTTAAAAATGTTCCTCCTTTCCTTTGGCATTTTCTCCCTCAATTACTGAAGCCCTTGGGAAGAGTTGTCAGAATGGATGAAACTGTTAGGTTAATTCCTCATATGGATGCGAGAGTCCTTATATCACTAAATCCTGGGAAAGAAATCCCTCCTAACTTGGGCATCAATATTATGGATGACAATTTTACCTGCCCCATCGAAATCCTGGGTGGTTTGAATGCTTTTTTCCTCTATCAAAAAGAAGGGCATCTTAGAAGAGATTGCCCCATTATCAAGAAGAAACCTACTACTGCTAAAACCCCTCAGACAGATAAGTCTTCCACTACTGATTTCCCTATTTTTAATAACACCTTTATTTCTTCTCAAGCAATTGTGCCTATTGATCCAGTTCTTGAATAGGTCCCCTTTTTGTCGTCCCTCCCTTCCATCCCGACCATGATCTCCTTCTCCGCTTCCCTTGTTGTGGAGAACATGTCTGGCATAGATCTTGGATTCCAAATGGTCACCAAGAAGCATAGAAGGGTACCCCTCCACTTGGATTCTCTCCTCTTGACACTCCCAACAGCGACCCCAATCCTCTACCTTCTGGCGTAGGTAAACCTATTCCTCTTGATTCTCAAATTATCCCTACCTCTTCGGTTTGTTCTTACATGGACCCTTCTTGCAACCACTCCAGTTCTAACCCCCTCCCTCCCAAGGTATTCAAGGAACTCAGGGATGACTGCTCACTGGAGATTATTCTAGCTTCCTTACCAGGCCCTTCCTCTACTTCTGTCCCCCTCCTGATTAAGCAAGCAATGGATGTTGACCCCCATTCCCCTGCTGATTCTGACTTTGACGATGATAACAAAGACTTCCCCCATACCAATAAGCGGTGTGGGAGACCCGTAGGATCCAAAAACAAGAGCACCTCTGCTAAAAAAATTGGAAGCTCCTCTCTGGCTAACCTATCTCCTAATGTAGGGGAGACAAACTAGTGTCCTACTACCTTGGTTGTTATCTCATGAATTGTATTTCCTAGAACGTCAAAGGACTCAAGTCCCCGGATAGAAAACTTGTAGTTAAGCAGTATATTGATAGTTTCAATACCATCAATTTTCTGATGCTTCAAGAAATTAAAGTTGTTGGTTTTATGCTGGAATCCAATATTTCCTACCTTTGGAAAGATTCCCTTAAGTTCCACACCGATCACCCCAGAGGCAGGGGAGGCACGGTCATTCTTGTGAACCCCAAATGGGGAAAATATATCACTGGTTATGGTGTTTCACCCTGCCAAAGAGTTGTTTGGATCTCCATTAATTTTAATAATTCTTCCTTTGCAATATGCTCTATTTATGCTCTGAATGACCATAAAGAGAGATCAATTTTATGGGATTGTCTGGCGGCTTTGCCTAACATCCCCTGGATTGTGGGTGGAGACTTCAATATGATTGAATCTCATGATGACAAACTTGGTGGTCTCCCATTTAGCTAGAAAGATCAGGAGAATGTTCACTAGAGTAGGATGAAGAATATTAATAACCTTTTTAACCCCCTCGAAGGTAATAAGGAGAGTAATCCTAGTATTTGGCACACCTGGCACAACTTTCAACAAGGCTCCTCCAGGATCTATTCCAGGCTTGACCGATTCTATGGCAATAAAAACTCATTTTCCTTCCTTCCTGATTCCCAGGGTAATTTTGTTCTTGTTACCTCTACCACCCTCTCTAATCACCACCCCATCTCTACTTGCATCAACTTTACCAAATCCCCTATTCTTCATAGAAGATCTAGTGCTAAGTTTATCTTGAATGCTAGTCTGCTGAATGATGAGGACGTGTTGGCTGCCATTTTAATCATCCACCACGTCAGTCATATCAACTCCCCCTCCGCCTTGCATTCCAAAAAGTGGGATATGAACATGCTGGCTTGCCAAAGCTTGTTAAAAACCATTGGCCAAAAGAGGGCTAAGGATTATAGATTCACTGAGAAGGTTCTTTCCTCTGACTTGCAGGAAGCTGAAGCCAACTTGCAAACTTGTCCTTCCGATGTTAACTTTACTTCTCATATTTTTTCTACTAGAGATGCCCTCAGGAAACATCAACATGTTAATATTAGGGGTGAGAGGATTAGGTCTCATTCTCATTGCATTCAAAATGGTGACTGGGGCTCCAAATTATTCTTTAACCTTATTAAGCATAAACAAGATAATGAAACCATAAGCAGGATCCTTGTGGATAACCAAGATATCTCTGACTCAGATACCATCAATACAACCTTTGTTGATTATCACAAGAATTTTTTTACCTCAAAGGATTCTGTTGAGGCTGAAAACATGAGAAACAAGTGCATTCCCTTGATACCTAATAAAATTTCTAGCACTGATGCTAATATGCTTTCTAAAGACATGTCCCTAGAGGAAATTAAAATGGCTATTAACTCTCTTCACAATGACAAGGCCCCTGGCCCTGATGGTCTCACTGTGGAATTCTACAAGGCTAACATTAGTTGGATTGCCCAAGATCTTCAAAATATCTATGTGGAAACCCTTGCTAATGGCTCTCTTGGTTCTACTATCAATAGGGGCATCATTAAACTTATCCCCAAAGATGGGGATAAGGCCCTTATTAAGAATTGGATTCCCATAAGTCTACTCAATGTTTCTTATAAAATCTTGGCTAAAGTTATGGCTCTTAGACTTGTGAGTATTTTACCCAAGCTGATTGGTGCCACCCAAACTGGCTTCATCAAGGGTAGGTACATTCTTGAGAACCTTATTACTGGATGGGAAGCCATGAGTTGGGCCAATTTCTCTCATCATAACTCTTCCATGCTACTTCTGGATTTTAAAAAGCCTATGATAGAATAGAGTGGAATTTCATCTCTATGATGCTTAAGGCCTTTGGTTTCCCTGATACCTTCTGCAAGCTGACTCATGTCCTACTTAATGATTTCCTTTCCCAAATCAATATTAATGGCTCTCTCTCTGAACCTTTTCCTCTTGGGAGGTCCATCAAATAGGGTTGCCCGTTGGCCCCTGCCCTTTTTTTTATTGCCTCTGAAGCCTTATCTTACATTCTTCGGGAGAACTCCCTTTCTCCTGCTGTTAAAGGTATAACTCTCCCCAGTTATGAAGAACTTATCAACTCCCAATTTGTTGATGATACTGCCTTTTTTTTTAGTCTAATGTTGTCAATTTTCAAGCTTTGCAATTGAAACATAGTTGTTTTTGTACCATCTCTAGTGCCCAGATCTCTCAGACCAAATCCATATGTCTCAGTTGGGAAGAGCACCCCCCTGACTGGATCAGTCATCACAACCTTCAATGGGGTGGCCCACACAAGATTGTTAGATACCTTGGCTTACCATTCTCTGTTGATCCCTCCCTCAAAGACATGTGGATGTGGATTAAAGATAAAATCACCAGGAAACTAGATAAATGGCACTATCAATCTCTATCATTAGCCAGGAGAATTCAGGTATGTCATAAGATCCTTTCCTCCTATAATATCTACTACTCCTCTTCTTGGATGTTCAGTAACTATTAGATTCTAGAGATCCAGAAATCTATCAGGAACTTCCTTTGGTCTGATGGTAAAGGCAACAAAAAGATGCATGTTGTCAAGTGGGCTTGGTGCCACACGGATAAAATTTTGGGGGGGCTGGGTCTGAAAGACCTTAAGACCCAAGGGGTGGCGTTGGCTGCCAAATGGATCTTTAATTCTATGGATGGTTCTTTTCCCCGGAAGGTCCTTATTAGGAATAACATTGAGAAGGGAACTCCTAAGAAAGCTAAACAATGGAAGAATCTTCCCCTTAGTGACTTAATCATTGGCAATTTCCCCACTGCTGTCCAAGGATCAGATGTCTTCAAGTCCATTTGGAAAGCTTGGGATCAAGTTAGAATTTTTGTTACTAAGAAAGACTTCCATGATGATAACCTTTTGTATGGTGAAAGATCCATTTGGTGGAATCTTCACCTTTTAGGCAAACCCTTAGCCCTTTTCCAAGGTTTCTCTGTTAGGTATTGGAATAGACTTGGCATCTCTCAGCTGACAGATCTCTTTGATCAAGACAAACTTATCAACTGGGAATGTCTTAAGAACAATTACAATATTCTGGACTCTCAAAAGAAAACTTACAATATGATTGCTAAGGCTACTAAAGACCTTCCTGCTGCTTGTAATGTTGATTCTCACAGATTCTTAAATTGTAAATGGCCTAGTGGGGCTATGATATCCAATATCAAGGCCAAAAGTATTTACAAAGTTATTGGATATAATAGCTCCATCATTGACCATGTTAATACTGCTTGGTATAATACACTTGATCTCAAAACTTGGAATAAAATATTTGAAAGACTTTGGAAAGGCCCTATTGATCCAAAAATTAAATGCTTTAAATGGTTGTTTACTCTGGATAGACTTCTTATTAGGAAGGATAACTACTTGAATGAATATTGCAGCCTGTGCAAACTTCCTGACACTGGCAGACATATCCTCTTAGACTACATTTTTGCTAAAAAGATTTGGCATTACCTACCCTACTCATGTCAATATCATGGAAATTATTACTAGTAATATTGCTGGTCTAAAAAAGGATGCTAATCTCTTTTGGAATATCATTTTTTCTAACATTCTTTGGATGATCTGGAAATGCAGGAACAAGGAAAAGTATCAGAACACTCTCAGAGTTCTTACTGAATCATTTCTTGATCTCACACATTTCAAAATATTTTTGCAGGTCCATACTACAGTAATGATGGATAAGGAGAAACTTAAAAGGTTCCTAAAGAATGGTTATGCCACCTTCTTCATATATGAGCTTAAACATGGTTACGATTGGAGAAAGAACATGGAAGACTACCAGACATTTGAAAAGGCCTGCAAGGATCTCAACAAGGAAATCAAGAAGAATCTCAAATCGAATAAGGATAAAAATCTCATGCTAACTCAAGTCCAAGAGCTCAAGAACATTGTCTGGATGGAGGGCTCTAATGGCTGGACTGCGTGGGTTGACACCCACAATGACATCTGTCACTAGTGGCCTTTTGTGCCACGTTCTCTATTTTTTGTACTTATGAATCTCTTTTAACTTTCCGTTATTGGCTGGTTGGGTGAGGTTGGGCCTCTTTTTTGTGGTTTCTAACTGATACTGATCGTATGATGTAACTACTTTTTTTTATCACTCTATATATAATACAAAACATTAGACCACATACACGAATAAATAAATAAAAATAAAAATACACTCAATGAAACAAATCAAATTATAAGTAAAACAGATGAGAGGGTGTAAGTTATAAATTTGTAATTGTGTTAAATTGTTCCTTCAAAATGGTCACGAAAATGGGAATGAGCACGGGCGGGTATGCAAAATTCACAATCACATGTATTTAAATCCTAGTTGTACCAGTCAAAAGAGAAATTTATTCAGAAATCCCAGTCATTTCACATTTATTTAGAAAAGTTATTGGACTCCTGTCTTTTAGACTCTTTGTTAGTAAAACCTTTTCTTGCCCTTTTTATATATGAAAATTTAAGCTAACATTCATTTTAATGATATATAAGAAAAATGTATTGGTTTTAAACTTTTATAGTTGGCAATATAAGATTAAAAGAAAGTAGATTTATTTTTAGAATAGGTGACGAATTTTGGAAGGTAGTTGTTTTGTAGATGTAGTTAAGAAACTTAAAATAATAGAAAATTGTGTAGGCATTTTCTAATAAAGCTGGAAAGAGATGAGTCGTTGTGGTAATATTTTTAATTACAAATCAACATATAAGAAAATATCTTTAATATGAAATTAATTTAAAGGTATTTTGTTAGAAAGTGATTAATTGAAAAAATGGTAAATCAATATTAATTATATTGGCATGTCACAAATAACTTTGGTTATTAATTTGTTAGTTGTGGTAAATTACAAATAATTACTAACCAATATATTAGAAAAATTATATTACAAGGGTTATGTATTTATTAATACCAAGTTTCTATATTCATATAGTTTTTAATATGTCAATATTATTAATAGTATTTTACCATAACTTATATCAATCAGTGTATAATAAAATACCTTTAATATGAAATTAACACGAGTATAGTTAATACTAATTTAAGAAAGCTTGTCAGTATTAATTATAATGACATGTTACAAATCACTTGACTTTTGTAATTACTTTGTTAGTTGTGGTAAATTACTATTAATTACTAACTGTAATCACCTATAATTGGTCTAGTAAACTAAGAGCCCCTAATCTTGACTAATTGGCCTAAAAACCTAATCAATGGCATATAAATACTAGACCTAATTATGTGAGTAAACTCAATCAACCTACTTGAATATTTAAATCAATAATCATCAACCAAATCTCAAATCCTAGCATCAAGGCTATTAAAATAATATATCAAAGTTACTTAATAGTCTTAACCTCCTTTTAAGTAAGTGAACCCATTCAACACATTTGTGTACACCTAAAATGTTAATTAAAAAGTAATTAAAGGTAGAAAATTGCTATTTCATCTCATCTACAACCAAATAAACATAACTTTGACCAATAAATGGCTAATCATCAGGATTAAGATCACATGGATTGAGGGAGAAAGAATCTCAACCTCTCACCAAGTTTCAATCCAAACCACTCATTCCTCATAATATTTCTATAAAACCAAACCCTCTCAAGCTCATTTCATCAACACAAAATTTCATAGTAACATCATAATGCTAAATTTCATCTAGGGTTTATAGGACATTGTAGGAATCTTAACTTGCATAGAATTTCATTTCTTAGATCATTTACATCTCATTTATTATAAGGAATAATGACTCTTAGTTGTATTTTTAGCTTAGATTTGTTTTTCATATCATAGTTGCATTGTCTTAGCAAGATATTAGAGTAAAGAATACAATGTTTGCATCATACTCACAATGAATCTTCCATTTTGAAGTAGCCTAGTCACTGGTTTACATGTTAAATCTGAGAGAAATACAAAATAGACCATACTCGCTTCATCTAGGAAGAAATAAATCAGTTTCTAATGGGTTTTCATTTTGTTGTGTTGATTGAATACCATGTTACTAACCCATGGATGTAAGGATTTATTGAAGCGTTTGTACTAAGCATTTTACACACACATTTTTGGTGCCCAACGTGGGGCTCAGAATTTAGATTTTGACCTCACTTAATGTTTATTTTTTTATGATTTCTAAAACTCTGTAGAATCTCGTATGAGCTGGGATGGTTTATGGTACGATAATATGGACTAAATTTATTTTATCATTTTTTCATATGAGATTTATCATATGAGTATAGGTCTTGCTAAAACTTATGGGTATGTGTAGGATCATGGTATGCCAAAAATGGGCGATGTGTAAAAATCCTCTTTTCACTTGTCCAAAAGCACACTAAAAATCTTGTTGACTTTATAGTAGGCCTAGGTGTTAGTACACCTGGCCAAACCAAAAGCCAAAGCACAAGCCTAATCAGATATCTGATTTTATATCAGATATCCAATTTTTGACAATAAACTAATTTTTAAGGCTCACGGGCTGTGTTCTTAGTTTTCATTATGAAAATGTCAAACATAGCCCAAGGTTTTAGATATCTAAAACCTATCTGATATCTTATTTTCCAATTTTAGATTTATCTCCAAATTGAATAGGTATGTAAAATTTTTAAGTTTTGTTTGTTGTTTTTTGTTTTAAAATTGAAATTTATAGTTTTTTTTTTTATAAAAACTAGGGTTTAATTGATATTGTTTATCATTTTTTAAAATTGATTATAATTGCCTATTTTGGTTTTAATTGTTATTAGACATGGACTCAAACCAATGAAAAAGCCCTCCCAATGACCTTGTTAAGAATCTGGAACCGCCTCCAAACAATTCTCCACATTCAGAAGAGCAACCAGTCTCAAACCCTTGACCTTTAGAGGATCTCATAGGAGACAATCTAAATCATCTTAGAGGATATCAGACTACATATGCTAATATCCCCACACTGCACCCCATATTCTCCACATTAAACTCCATTATTGAAAACATGGAGAAACTCACAGAGAAACATATTGTTGCACTTCTTTGGCTCGATTCCATGAACGCTGAATTTGATGATGGCCTTGATTATGTTCAAGTTATGAACCTAACTATAAAAAAACATGACATATGTAACCTTTTTGTGGATCCCAAAATTGGTTTAAAAGTGGACCCTAAAAAGACCAAGTTGTCAATTAAATGGTGCACAAATGATGCAATTCGTGACCACTGGTGGATGGTTTTTGATATCCCACCCCATAGAAATTTGGATGTCCCATTATATTTCTTAAGAAAATTGTATGCTAAATTTGTGCTCGGTCACAAGGTAAATTGATGAAGGGGACTCCCCTTAATACCACAAGTACACAACAAAAACAGAGAGAAACAACATAAATTTGCAAGAACAAAAAATTGGCTTCTTATTGGCTCCACGAATGTGGAATTACAAACTTTAGAATTAAAATATCAAAAGCCACATGGGCATCCCTTACAATAATCTATAGCACAAAGCCTCAAATAACCACCCAGAACTGCCCCAAAAAATACTACGGGCCTTCCTTAAATAGGCAATTTTCCACCGCCCGAGAAGGTTCCAGAAATCTAGCCATTAAAGCTGACAACCCTTAGCATTTAATTATTTTTCACTTTTATTACAAAAGGGTCAGCTTTAAATATTTACAAAATATGAGATTAGGTAGCCCAACTTTTGGAAGCCATAACTTTTGAACCGTAGCTCCAATTGGCTATTATAACCACTTTTCAGAAAGGGGAGATCGTGATCTACAGTGGCTGACACACAAAGCACTAGTCAACTAGGGGTTTGACCTTGATCTGGAGCCTCTAAGGTCCTAAAAATTGAGCTCAAAGGTTTCACACCATAAAATCTCAACAGTAAATCTTTAATAACTTCGCCAATACAAGTGATCTGGCAATGAAATTCAACAGGCATGCTTATATGACTAAGATGAACGTTCACCTGAAAAATTAAAACATTTCAAGTTCAAATGGCTAACTTACTAAAAATAGCAAGTTTCCAAAAATAACATCTTTGTACAAAATAGCCCTTATTGAATAGAAAACACTTTTTTTTTTTGGGTGATGCAAGATTACCCTTACACCCAGGATGCTCCTGCATCATAAATTATTGGAGCATGAGACCAAACTAGGGTGTAGGCTTAGGCGCTCCTTAGTACAAGCCATGGGCATACTAGGTGAAATCCCACACATATGTCCCCCCTCCCAAGATTTCACCACCTTCTACAATGCAACATCATGATACTGTAACTGAGGCCGTCTCACAAACTATTCGATTCATTCACACCTTGAGTGATCTACTGGTTAGGCAAAGTGCAAAATTGTTGCCTCCTCATGCTGGTGATTTTGGCCCTTCTACATCCTCCATGAGCTCACATGTTTGTTATCCCCACACTTGTATTATGTGCAAGAATATGTGCTTGGGTCCCCTGAATGATAGTGATGCATATAACTATGTCTTTGAGGTGGACGATACTACACAACACACTACAGGTACTGAAGCACCTCATGGAGATGTGCATGAGGGACATGCAGAGCCATGGAATCCTACTATTATGAGTAAACAATTAACTTGTTACATTGTATTTAATTTTAAACATTTCTATTTTTAGTAGAATTTTCTTATAATGATTGCCCACTTATGTTTTTTTATGTGTTCCATTTATGTTCAGTTGATGACAGAGGAGGAGATGGCACAGGTGGAGGGGTCCATGTTTTTGGCCATTTCATTTGGCCTTGACACTTCAGTGGTACATACACTTTAATGTACTCATTGGTTTCCTTTTTTATAATAGTATATACATGTGTTTTCTATTTTTATGATCATCTTATTACATACTGATGTAGGTTTCACCAGTTGCCACTTGGGAGCAATGTGAGGGGGCTCAGGCATCTAGTGTTGACAAGAGGAAGGTAACTAAGTAGTTTATATTGTTTATGCATACATGTATACTTGTCATTTGTGTGTACTCATTTTTAATTTACATGGTTTATTTGATAGAGGGTGGTGTCTGACGATGTTGTGAGACCAATTCACTACGGTAGAGTCACAAGCATCTCAATTTGCAGTGATAGCCCCATGGTACATATGTTTCTATATTTATTTGTTTGTATTTTACTATCAAGCATATATAATATGATCAAGTCATGATTGTATCAAGTATCTATTTGAGTTTTGTAGGTCACCCCTAGTTTGAGGGAAGTACAACACCAAGGGTTTGTATCGTTTATGACCCAACCAACATTGCCTGAAGAAAGTTCAACACAGGTAAGGTTTAATGTTAATTCAATTATTTTCTAAACATGTATTTTCTACCAAGGATTTAACATTAAATAGTATAACTCGTAGATCAATCTCATGTTTGCAAACATATATAGGTCAAAGTCGGCATTGGTGACATTTTCCCTTCGCTACCAAGGACATATGTTAGGTCTCCTGACCACATGAGGAGACATAGAGGTGAGGTACATGAGAGTTCAATTTTAAAATTTGTTTATTTATTATTTTTTACTATGATTTAGAATTTTTATATTTTATTTGAAGAAACCATATAAATTAAGTAATCTAACTTGGGGTTTCACTTTTGTGTTTGAATGCAAGATCCATCAGAGCCAAAGAGTACCTCGAAGAGGCTTCATTTTGATGATCCACCAATAGAATAGGATGTCCTAGAAACATTTGTAGTTGAATGTCTTATTTTGGGATTCCATATGGCATATTTTGAGATGGCGTATGCCACATTGTATATAGATATGTTGATTTTGCAACTATTTTTAGATGGTACATGTGCCACATTTTGTACAAAACAATTTCATATATACATATCTACATGTTCATTTCTAGTTATTTTGACTTTGTCATGTGTTCTATGTATGTATTATTTTCATATTATATCTTTGTCATGTGTTGTATGTATGTATTATTTTCATAATATGTCTTTGTCATGCATTGTATTTATGTCTTTCTGTTCATTTTCATATTATATCTTTTCCATGTATTATATGTATGTACTATTTGCATACTAAATCTTTTTCATGGGTTTTATGTATGTTCATTTCCATATTTTATATTTTTCATGTGTTGTCATGTGTAATAGACCTAATCTTTTCCAAAGCAACTAACTTGAAAATATTTTGTCGAACCAAAATAATAGGCGTAATAGACTGCAATTGGGATAATAGACTCCAAATTTGCATACCCTATAGATGCAGATGAAATTGGTTTGACAACTATTAAGGTCTATAAGAGTTATATGATTTCAAAGATAAAGAAAATGACCCTAGGAACCCCAAAATGCACCATAGGCTCCAATTGCATAAAATGAATGAAAAGACCTACCCACTTCCTTTAGCACCTTGAATCAACTTCCATCATCATTCCACACTTTCTCCAAGACTTACCCATTTCCTATAGTTTTTAATTGGGTTCACTTGGCCAACTAGAGCTAACAGAACAGACGGTTTAGTCCTAGGATGAATGGTTCGAAAGATGTGCCATTGAGAAACTTTCAAGTGAGAAATAATGCAACTTTTTGCACCAACCGAGATCAGGTTGCCAAATGGAATATGAGTGGAATATCCTAGAAATGAGCCACGTGCTTATAGACCATCCCAAGATGGTCCTTGTGCACTTCACAGATCTCTGATATCTCTCACAAGGTCTGAGATATCACTCCAAAAATTGCTGCCCAATTTGTCTTAGTCAACCTTGGGAACAATTTGGTCTGACATGTGCCAGAACATTCTTGATGCTATGTGAGAGAAAAAAGGTATCCAATAGCATTTACCTATCCAACTAGAGCTGATGGAGCTAACGGTTTTCTCCCATGACAAATGGTTTGAAAGATGCACCATTGAGAAACTTCCAACTAAGCAATAATGCAAAGTTTTGCACCAACCAGGATATGGTCGCCAAATGTAATCTGAGTGGAATCTCCTTGAAAACATGATCTTGGATAGACCACCCTTCCATTTAAGTGCAAAGACTTTGCTTACCTTTTTGAGTTTCCTTTTTATGATCCATTTTTAGTAAGTTGTAAGAAGCTTAGGGAAGAGAAACCAATGAGAGAATTTTCCTTTACCCAAGAATTTCTAGTGGCCTTTTTAAGGGAGACTTTCCATGTTGGAGAGTTTGAACACCCACTCTCTATCTTAGAAATTTGACTAGATTGGTGAAGCTTGAAAAAAGGAGGACTTAGGCTTAAAAGAAGCTCTTCAAAAAATTCTTTCCTTAAGCTTGGACTTAGGTTGGTGGCTCTCATTCATTATACTCTTGTTTCTCTTATGGTGTAAAGAAAATGGATGTAGTATGTTAATATGTTTGTAAATGTGTAGAGATGGTTGTATTTTTGTTTCCTTCCATTGTTGTGTTGTGAGGTATTTTATTTGTGATGTGTTGAATGATTTTTGTTATGAGTCTCAAGGTCCACTCACCCTTGGGAGGGAAGAGTAGCCTTGGGGGTGAAGGTATAGTGATATTCCATGGGTGTATAGTCTCTTTTCAAGGAGCAGAGGGATAAAATATGGAGTATGAGCTCCATGAAGTCACTCCACTTTTGGGGGTCATAAGGGAGTTTTATAGCTTGTAGCCTTGGGGGGCATAAGGAGGATTTTTTGTGCACTTGGAAGAGATGTGTTGATATTTTTTGAAGCCAAATGTTGGCTGGTATTTTTCTTGTTTTTGGTTGGATTTCTCCCCATTGGGTACTTGGTCCACTTCACCCCATTGTAGGGTCATTTTGTGACCCATTATGGAAGAAATGGATGGGAGTTTTTTTTTTTCTTTTTTGTTGAGTTATGGCTGGTTAGTGTTGTCTTACTTGAGTTTTTCCCACCTATGTTTGGTTCCCCAAGCTCGGGGGTGGCCTCTTAGAGGCCTAGGATGGGATCTGAGCATCCCGTGGTCTTTTATATTTCCCTTCTATTGCAGATTTTAAATGCTTGGAGATCTCTTTGGAGGCTAAAGGTTGATCTTGGAAGAAATAGGGTTATTTCTCTCCTTAAGTGTTCTTGTAAAAAAATTTGAGGCTTTTGTTTAGAGAGCATGTTGTTAGAAAAGAATACATGTGAAGCCATGTGACTTGAAAATTTTAACCTTGTGATCCAATGGAAGTTTAGGTAGTTATGAAGTTTCAGATTTTAAGATTTATGCTCTTGAATATATAAAATTTCATTATTATGAGCAAAGTTATGATTATATGATCCTTGTCATATGTTTCAAAAAGAAAATAAAAGAAAGTAGAGGGTAGCCTTTACATTGGTTTAATCTCTTTGTGCAATATGTTCTTTTAAAATAAATTAAAAGATAAACCTAAATGCATATCTTCAAAGTTTGATAAATTGTTGTTCCTTTTTAGAATGTACTCTAATGTAAATCTGCATCCATATTTATATATTCTTTAAGAAGATTAATATTCTCTATTTATTACCCTTTAGATTCCACATAAAGAAATCTGTCATTTACTGACTGGTTATTTTAAAAGCATTGTTAAATAAATCATTTGTTGNTACCCTTTAGATTCCACATAAAGAAATTTGCATGTTTTATTATATCCAGTTGGGTCCAAGCATGCTATTATTTTTACATTTATGAGATTTAGGTAAATGTAGAAAATTCAACAATGCTTACAAAAAAAAAGAAATCTACTTTCATCTTCCAATCTAGTTTTAAACGAAGCATTTGTGGTTATTTTAAAAGCATTGTTTAGTAAATCATTTGCTGACTGGTTATTTAAAAAAAAACATTATTAAATAGACTCAGTAAATATAGCTGACTAGATTGTTAATCAATATATATA
>MU227326.1:3647680-3708229 GCA_018584345.1 Thuja plicata | reverse complement strand
TATATATATATATATATACTTACAAAATGTAAGTATGTATATACATTTAAATGTCTATATTCTATTTTGTGTCCCCATCTTGGCTTCTATGGGAGCCCACAGCTTCCATACGCGCAAAAAAAAAATTTAACCCTTGGGGTTTCTAGAATAGAATGGAAAAGAGAAATAGAAGAGAAAAAAGAGAAAATTATCTCTTTTGTCTCCTCTTATTTTGGCCCCTAACCCTAATTTTGAATTAGGGTTAGGGTTTTCAATAAGAGTGTTGACTTTTTTTTATTATTGTTTAGTGGGAAGTGGTTTTTTTTGTGGGAATGATTTAAGCAATTCTTTTAGAGGCAAAATCATTTTAACCTTATTATCAATAATATTTTATTTCATCTCTTTTCAACTTTAATTAAATAGAATTCAATCCTAGATGGTTTTGTAATTCAATTAATATTCTTAAATGAATATTGACAACCTTGGTTAAATTAAATTTGAAATTTTAGGTGGGAATTTAGAATGTGGAATATTATTATAGATCTAATTAAATTAAAAGATGAATGTTCCAACCTAGTGTTAATTTATAAAAATTGAATGTTAATATGTTTATCGAAACAAAAAATATTGAGTGACGCTTAGATTATTTAAATTAACCAAGTAGTTAAATATGAATCTTTTAGAAATTTTTAAACGAGTATTTTATAAATTATTTTTTTTGGAATGTAAATTAGCAATTTATTTTGCATTTAGGCGTTATGTAAATGATTATGGAGGGAGAAACTTTAAGTGAAGATTTAAATTAAGATAAATTTAAAATCTAGATAATAATAGTTAACTATTGTTGAATTCTCCCAGCCTGATAATGTTATTTTTATGTGACCAATATATGTGGCCAATATAATGATCATTATAAAAATAATGTTTTTGATAGATAAAGCAGCAAGAGGGTGCTGGACCATGGAACAGAGGACTAGTAGCACATTAACAGCATATTAATGGAACTAGTCAAAGCAGGTATAGCATTTTAATAGCATAATCAAAATCACCAAATCTAATTCTACCCCTATCAAAAACATAAATCACAGTACTAATCCACAAGATTAAATCAGAGTAATTACTATGAACAGTAACATAAAAAGTATCAGTAATAAGCCTCGCAGGGCTACACAAAAATATATGAAAACTAACTTTATCCCAAATCACAGAACAGGGGATCCGAGGGCCAAGTCCAGCCAAAATTAACTGACCCATGGACACCAGAGATTAATTCTTCCCACCCAGCTGTTTAGACAGCAGGGTTCTCGCCCACTCCTCCTACAGAAATAGGAACAGGTCTTTGTTGTCCTTGTTCGCTTCCAGCCTGCCGCCCGCCAGCTTTTCCTGCACTTTATAGAGGGTCGTAGCTGAAGCATGCATGACCTTCAAGGAAAATTTGTTGTTCCTCATGCAATGGTTCATCAGGTCCTTCATATTCTTCTTAATCTCCACAATGTCTTTGTCCAAATTCATGAACCTCCTTTTGAGGGTGCCTGTAAAATTGTTTTTGTCCTCCATGGCCGAGGTATGGGGCTTATCCTAAGGATTGTGAGGGGGACTCAGGGGCGGGGTAGGGTTATTAGGGGTTTCCATGGTTCAATGGAGGTTGGGCAGAGGAGTGTTACTAGTCCTAGGAGGACTCATATAGCCTTCCGAGGAACCATTCTTGGACTCAGTGGAGTGGGAGACATTTTCAGATAGGGAAAGCTCTTTAGAGGCCGTTTCCATCATCCTAATTTTACACTGTTCCTTGGAAATTCTATTTGACCTTCGGTGACCCGAGCCACTTAATTCCACCTCCAAATTAACCTGGCTTTCCATCATTTTTTATTTTTTGGGCCTATAATCAGTCTCAGGAGTGTTGTCAGCCTCTTTCCCCTCTTTGTATTCCATAGACTCAGAGACATACGACTCCTCCTAACCCTCCTTCCTATTGAGGGGGTTTTCAACACTTTTTTTATGGGTTGTACCCTTTTTCTCAGCCAACATAGGCTCCTAGCTGATACGGATGGACTGGGAGGAGGAATGGGTGGTCTTTTTAGTTTTGGCCAGGGGCTCCTCCTCGGGCATCATCTAGATAATCAGAGGGGGTTGGGGTGCCGAGTAGATAGCTTTTTGAAACTAGTAGAGATAGAGGAGGAGGCCTTGATGGAGGATAGCTCTATCAGGGTTTCTTTTAATATCAAGGACATTACTCTCTATGGAGTGCATAAGATAGAGTGGTATGGAAATTAAATCCTTGTTCCTAATATGATTTAGGAATGGTAAGTGGTAGTTGTAAAACATAGTGAACTTACCTTCTAGCATGAAGTACTTCATCACAATGAGAAAAATTTTTGGCCAGAAGTTTGGCAGCTCCTCCCTGTTGAATCCCCCATGTTTTCTCACCGGCAGCTCACTGTCCTTGAAAAACTATTTGAGGCTGGTAGGGTCAGAAGTCTGACTGGTCTTTTGTATTTCCTCCCCACCATAGAGAGCCCCGTCGCCTTGGCTATGACCTCTTCATTAAGTTGGAAGTGGATGCCCCCAATCAAGACACTCCTGTTGTTCCAAGAAGAGACAAATTGTTTGGTGATTCGCTCGTCATGCCCACCTTTCATTCTTTCCATGAAACCCCAAATGCTAGTTTCTTTGTAATAATGAGTCACCAACGCATCAGAAGTGAAAGCTTTGTCAATGTTATCAGGCTCAATGCGGAGAATGTTACCTCCCATTTCAAGGGTCTGCTCTTCCAGTGCTAGAATATCTTTGGAATCTGAGAGCCAAGCATTTTTGCAGGCCATATAAAACCACTTATTTTCATAAAGCCATTCCGAGGAAAGCTTATACATAAAATGCTGGTCTTGAAAATTTTGGAAAACGGGCTCTGTACCGCCAGATCTAATAGATCTCCAGGTGCCATTAATAGCAATAATAGCATTAATACTAAGGATAGCCAAAAAAACCCTTTGATTTGGACAGCTCTTACTCCACATGTTCAAAAGGTAATGATAACTATTTATGGGAATTTGAGTTCTCCTTTTCATAATCGTGAAAATACCTGAACATGCCAGCACATGATCGAGGAGGGATTCGTAATGAATATGATAGTCTAGCACATTTAAATAGTAGAATTCATTTCTCCCATGATGAGTTTCTAAGTCATTGGAGGTAAGTCACTAATCACTTTCCAACTATTGAGTTTGATTTATTTTAGGCCAATTGCTGCCATTGAGTTAGCAACTGAATTCCCCTCTCTATATGTGTGACCTATAGTCGTGTGCTGGAAGCTGTTGAGAAGCTCATAGATCTCCATAATGATAGTTATAGCACACCATCCTACACAAACACCACTCTTGATGGCCTCAACAATCACTTTGGAATCCCCCTCAATTTCCAACTATCTAAGGTTCACTTGTTTCACAAATTTAATCCCCTAGAGAAGGGTTGTTCCTTCTGCTTGGGTGATAGTGCAGTTATTGATAGGTCTTGCATAAAATAGCAGGCAAGTGCCATTGTGATCTCTTAGCACTCCACCCCCTCCATGCCTAAGATTATTTATCTCCCCATCAAAGTTTAATTTTGTCCTTCCTCTGGGAGGGGCAGTCCATCTGGTAGCATTTCTAGCTATCATTTTTTCATCGTCAAACCTGGAGAACCCATCCAGGAAGTTCTAGCTTTTAGCAATTCTAACTTCCTAGGTAGCAGGAGGATCAGAGGGGAGCTTCCATTTAGCCATCTTGGCATTCTCACACATTAGCTTAGTTCCAATATGGAGACAAGTCTCAGGTTGGTTACTATTCTCTCTAAAAATCCTGTTGTTCCTTTCCTTCCAAATGGTCCAGCATATGTGAGGGGGAAGCATACACCAGAGGAGTTGGAGCAGGGGGAGATTGGAAAGGGATCTCCAATTTTTAAATTGATGCACTTCTCTTCCCAGGGCCCACAAGATACCCAATTTTCTGATAATTCCTTGCCAAATGCTGGTAGCATAGTCGCGGTGGATGAAAAGGTGGTTTACTATTTCTTCCTCCTTCTTACATAGGAAACATCTGTTTTTCATGGAGAAGCCTCTCTTTATGAGATTATCTTGGGTTAGGACCTTACCATGCATTAGAGTCCACTAGAAAAAAATTATTTTTGGCGTGAGCTGAGGGATCCACACCTTCTTCTAGTCTCCTGGGTTACTCTCCTCCTTAAGAAGCAGGTTGTAAGAAGATTTAATAGTGAAAGTACTAGCTTGGGTGGGGGCCCAGATAATAGAGTCATTACACCCTAAAATTTTGATATTAGTCAGGTTTTCCATGAGATCCTTGGCCAAGTGTTGCAGGTCTGGTCTGTCCCTTAACCGATTAGGTATATCAACCCAGTCTCTTCCATTGATGTAGATGGATACTCTAATACCTAGGCTAGGTCTAAGGTAGTCCATGAGGGGTTTGAATCTATGGCCCAAGTTAGGTTGATTCATGATCCAATGGTCATTCCAAAATCTAATAGACCTTCCATTTCCAATTTGCCAAAAAGCTCCTTTAAACAAAAGGGTCTTACATTTACATATGTTCATCCAGAGTTTGGATCCACTGGGGAGGTCATTGTTGTGGAACATCCTCCCGTAGGGATGACCTTGGAGGTACTTAGCTTCCATTAATCTACACCAATCCACTTTTCCCTCTATGAGCTTCCATGCCACCTTCATAGTAAGGGCCTTATTCATCAGACCTATTTTTCGAAGACCCATGCCACCCAAAATTTTTGGGAGGTAGACAGTGTCCCAATTGACCAGTGAAATCCTCCTCTTTTCTTCAGACCCCACCCACAGAAAGGTTCTCTGAATCCCTTCAATTTTATCAGCCAGGTTTCTTTTGATTTTAAAGAGGGATAGGAAGTAAACAGGGATCCCTTGGAAGGTGGAGGCCACCAACTGAAGTTTTCCAGCATTTCTTAAAATCTTCCCCTTCCAACCAGCAAATTTCCTCTAGGTTCTTTCAAGAATGGAATTCCAAAAATCTTGGGACACATCTTTGACCATGAGGGGGAGGCCAAGGTAGGTAGAAGGGAGCGAAGCTACTAGACACCCCAGAATTTGAAGCACCTTATTTTTTATGTCCATGGGGGTATTGAAGAAGAACATCTAACTTTTTTGATAGTTGATACACTATCCAGAAGCCCATGCATAACTTTCAAGGATTTGTTTCCATTGTCTGGCCTCAATCACTGAAGAATACCCAAAGAGGAAAGTGTCATCCACAAACTGTTCTAACACCACTTGAGGATGTGTAGAAGTAGGTTTGATGCCTTTTATTCTTCCAGTAGCAGACAACATACATAGATTCTTGCTAAGCACATCAGCCACCATAATAAAGAGGTAGGGGGAGAGAGGGTCTCCCTATCTAAGACCCTTTTCTGGAATAAAATAGCCACTAGGGGAGCCATTGGTAAGAACAGAGAAGCTAACAGTTTGAGTAAATTCTTGTATAATTCGAATAACCTTCTCATTAAAGCCTATTTTAGCAAGAATTTTAAGCAGAAAGGACCAGTTAACTTTGTCATAAGCTTTAGAGATATCCAGTTTAAAGGTCATACCTAGGACCTTGCTTCTGTCCATAGAATGGATAATTTCATGGGTAGAAATGGTTGCATCTAGGATCTGTCTACTCGGCACAAAACCTTTCTAATTATTGTAGATAATCTTGTCTAGAAGAGGCTTGATTCTGCCAATCAGGATCTTGGTAAGGATCTTGTAGAAGGTATTGCAGAAGCTAATGGGTCTGAAATCCAACATAGAAGTAGGATTTTCATGCTTAGGGACAGGTAAAATGTAGGTTTGATTATGTTTTCTGAGAAGGTGCCCAGTCCTAAAGAAGTCTCTGGTGGCCCTGGTAACATCACTCCCCACAATTTCCCAATATTCTTGAAAAAATGTCAAAGGAAATCCATCTGGTCCAGGGGCTTTATAAGCTCCCATAGCAAAGACCTCCTTCTTGACCTCCTCATCAGAGACCCACTTTGTAAGCATGTCATTATCACCAAGAGTAATAGCACTTTGTATGTGATCCAAGATCTGGTTTTGGATGTTGTTCGGACAAGTAGGGCCCTTCTCCAAGTACAGTCCCTTAAAGTAGTTAACCGCAACCTGGTTAATTTTATCCTTTTCCTTGACTTCATTCCCTTCTTCATCAATAATAGAAGAGATGGTATTTCTTATTTTATGGATGTTGGTTGACCTATGGAAGAAGGTCATATTTCTATCCCCTTTAGCAAGCCACTAGATTATAGATCTCTACTTCCAGTAGATTTCTTCTTTTTTTAGGGTTTCCTGCCACTTATGTCTAGTCAATTCCTCCTCCACCTAAATCTGGGGTGGGTAACTTCCAGATGCCAGTTGGGCATGGAGGGAATCTAAGGTTTCAAAAAGATCCATTTTCTCCTTTTGGAAGTCTCCAAAGTTGTGTTTGCTCCACCCTTTAACCTCCCTTCTGATAATTTCAATCTTTGGGCTATTCTGAACATAGCAGTACCCCTGATATTAGTCTTCTACCATAATTTCACTTGATAACTAAAGGATGGGTGAGAGAACCACATAGTTTTGAATATGAAGGGCGTCGGGCTAACCCTAGGGGTGTCAAGCCAGCAGAGAAGGAGGGGGTTATGATCCAAAGTAGTTCTAGGGAGGGAAGACAAGGAGGAGTTCAGGAAGAGGCTCCATGAAGAGGTGGCTAGGACCCAATCAAGCCTCACTTGGATGAGGTGGGTACCCTTCCTATTGTTGGACCAAGTGAAGGGGTTCCCCTTTAGAGTGATGTCAAGAAGACCTATTGAAGAGATAAAATTAGCCAGCTCCCCCATGCTATCCGAGTAATCCATTAGGCCACCACACTTTTTTGAGGGGTAAAGGGGGGTGTTGAAATCACTTGCCAGCAGAAATTTAATTGAATAGTCCTGATCCAGCCGATGGCCAAGATCAACCCACAAAGAAGCTCTACCATACCGAGTGTTAGACACATAAATATTAAAGGTGGTCCATTCATTTCCATTCTTCCTGAAGGTGACTGCAAGGAACTTAGGGGAAGAAGCAGCCAACTGACCAGTTATTATATTAGGGTTCCAAAGCATGGCAATACCACTAGACGCACCCGCAGCTTCAGAGTAAAGGAAAGAAGCCCCCAGCCAAAGATAAGGTTCCAGGGTAGTGAAAATACTAGTAGACATCTTAACCTCTTGTAAGAGTAGAACATCCAACTTGAGATCAAAGATGTAGCGTTTGACAACATTTTGTTTAAGGGAGCTGTTCAAACCCCTCACATTCCAAGAGAGGCAATTCATCTCTTATTTTTGAAACTAGATTCCAAGGTTTGTTGCCTACCTACTGCAACATCCCTTGTGGACCCTCTCGATCTCCATGCCTGTTCTGAAGGTCTTCCTCTGGGTGTTTCCATCCCCACATCGACCTTTTTAGGATTGGTTTTCTTTTTTTGTGTTTTCCATTCCCCCTCCTCATCCTATGAACCATCTAGGGAGCTGGAGGAGTTCTTCTTCACAACCTTTGGGGGGGTTTAGGATCCCTCTTTGGGGCTTGTAACTCAAGAGCAATCACAATGGTAGGTTGTTCCTCCATAGTAGGGTTAGTCATCCTCCCCTCAGGGGGGGCATTAGGGAGGACATTACCGACACCACCAAAGGTTGGAGAATAGGTTCCCTCGAAGATAGATCAGGAGAAGAACCAGATCACCCCAAAACTAACTCCTGGGGGGAGATAATCTCACCTTCCTCAAGTGCTGGATCATTAGATTCCATTTTTTTAGCCACCGAGGGTGGCCCCGACTCTAGATTTTCCTCATCACCTATGGAGGGAGGAACCTCAGTTATTCCTTTATCCTTGTTCTCTTTTTTTTCTCCTGGCTTGGGGGACTTGCAAGTATCACTAGAGTGGCCTCTGCTTTCACATTTCTAGCAAAATAGGGTAGCATTTTCATACACCAATGCTTGGGTCCATCTACCCAGTTTAGCTTTCAAAATAAAAAAGTTGGGTAGGATTTTATTCATAGTGACATTCACACAGAATCTAGCAAACACCAACCTAGATTTAGAATGGGTCACCTGGTCTATAGTGATGAATGAGCCAAAGGAGTCACCTATCCATCGGAAGACTTTCTCATCCTAATACTCAAGTGGGAGACTAGGGAGACGGACCCAAACCAGAGCCATTCTAGTTAGGTCCGTCGCCAGATTGAATCCGGGTTTCCATTTTGCAAGGGCCAAGAAGTTCTTTCCATAAACCCATGAACCCGACAACACACAAGACATGTCCTCTAGAGTGGTAAACTTAAACAGAAAGAGTCCTCTTGGCATAGCAGAAACTAGGATAGAACCCTTGATCTTCCACTGGTTAGAAACCCATTTTCTAACCATTTCAATGGTAGGTTGAAAGTTGAAGAATCGACCAACCAGGGCCAGTTGAAAGTCAGCCATCGTGCAATTCACCACTGAGTCAGGGAGTGACAATTTAGCACCTTCCTCAGTCTAAACCAAATCCACCAAAAGAGCCTGTAAATATTGTTGAGCTTCTCCAATAAGGGCCCCTTTGCAGTTAGGTTTAGGGGACAACGGGGTATCAGCAGACGAGGATGTTTTTTGAGATTCCCCCGTTGACTCAATCACTGGGACTGTGACAGAGGAAATCTGGGGTCCATCAGGCCTAGAGGGTGGGTCAGCCAGGGGGGCAACATCTCCCCCTGGGGAGGCAGGCATGGGAGCCTGCAGTTTGAAATTCGAGCTTGGGTGGGAAGTTGGGCAGGAAGTTGCAAAGCAGATAGGTATGTTATGGTTCAACCTTTATTAATATATTTCCTTTAAATAAGATATAGATGGTTCATCATGACTCATAATAAATTATGCATCCTTTGAATTAGATTTTGTACTACGGTAAATATACTATTATGAACATTGTAGTAAGATACTATTATAGATTCATGACCATGTAAATATTATAATTGTTAAAGTATTAAATTAATATTTTAAAGCAACTATAGGGAATATTTCCCACGTCTTCAAAATATATTAAGGATTGAATAAATTTTATTATGTCAACATTATCAACATTAGTTTTAATGTCAGCCTAGACATTTAGCCTATAGGGGTAATCTTAGTAAAAATGAATTTGGATAACCCTTTTATGGTTCATCTCCTCCCTCCTAGGGTGTGTGCACCAAGTTGTGGACCAAAAAGGTAGACACACCTTTAAAAAAATTTCAAATTTTCAATAACCCGATCGGGTTATTGAAAATTTGAAATCATTCTAGGCTTGGTAAACCAATCCTAGAATATATTATAAAAAATTGTGTGCGCCTCAAAACCCAATCGGGTTATGAGGAATTTCTCATAACCCAATCGGGTTATGAGGAATTTCTCATAACCCAATCGGGTTATGAGACTCATTGAGTTTCTAATAACCCGATCAAGTTATGAGAAACATATCAAAAATAGAACAGCCTGTGGCTTAGGCTATTTTTTAACACCTAAACCATGAAGCAGAAGTGTGGAGGAGGGTAAATAGTAGCAAAACCCGATCATGCTTTGAAAAAAACATGATTTAATCAAGATTTTCAACCAATGGCACCCTGTAACAAAGGTAAGTTTGTTTGTTTTTTTTTTGTTTTTTTGCAATTGTAATCAAATTAGGTTATTTTATTGATGTTTTTTTTTCTTTTATTAATTTCATTCCAGATTCATCAAACAACCCAAAAAGATGAAAATGAAATGAAAGACCACCCCTGTAGAAGCACCATCATCACCACCTGTAAACCCTCAATAACCCTCGCCACCCATAAACCCTCAACCACAATCTCCACCCATAAACCCTACTCAAAATTCTCCTCCTCCACAACCATCGCCACCCGTACACCCTCCACATGTTTCGTTAGGTCATGTAGATGCATCACAAGAGGGACTTAACTAAAATAGTGAAAAAATTAATATATTGGTCAATAGGTTGAAGGCTTCCGGTCTTCAGCATCACTCTACCCTCGCCACTACATTAGAAAAAATGTCCAATAGACCAAATGAGGTGTCTCAAGAGGTGACAAAATGGGGTTCATGGAGGGATAGGTGTCATACAATTTATGCTGATAGTTTATCCTATGAGGATTTGAAAAGAAAAGACATAGAAAAATGTGACATATGTGCCCTTTTCATCAATCCTAATACTAGCAATTCCCTAGAAGTTAATACAAAATGATTTCCTATACATTGGTGTGTTCATAGGGGGTTGAAATTAGCTTTTTGGGATAGGTGGTACATGGTATTTGACCAACCACCTTGTAATAAAAATGAGGTTCCTTTATATTTTTTGAGGAAGCTATACTATGGGTTTATCATTGGCGACAAGCCGAATTAGTTTGACTTTTGTGAATTCCAGCATAGAGGGAGAGGCTCTGCACAGGATAGACTTGGGGCACATAGGATTACTCAACCACAAGAGAGGAGGCATACTGCAAGAAAACCTTTCATTCATGTTGTGGTCCTAGTAGTGGTGAAGGAGTCTATGGATATACAAACTCTTCATGTAGCTGCATCATTGACTGATGTCATTATCTAGCATGGCACTCAGTTAGTTGGAGAGGATGGATCAGTTCCACCTCCATCTTCATCAAATGCACCATTAGGATCATCCCATCCTATGCCAACACCATCTCCATCAGACGCACCATTAGGATCATCTCATCCCATGCGAGTTCCATTATCATCAGATATATTTCTAAGGTCAGCCCAACCCATTGAGAATATCTGCATCAGTTGTAATGGTATATGTGATGGGGTCGATAGCCAGGCGAGTGTGGATGGTTCGACATCCCATTCATGTGTACATTGTGGAAAAAGATGTTAGGCATCCACTACTGAGGATGTGTCCCTCACAGATGATTTTTTGTTGATGGTGTATTGTTCAGAGCCGACACAGGTTTGTTTAAATTTGTGTTTTGACATATTATTTTAATTAATTACCTTAATCTGTTAAAAGTAAATAAAATTTTATGTATATAAGAATCTAAATTGATACATGAATAATATGGATTGTAGGGTGCAACTGGTGGTACGAGCACACCAAGGATTCCTCATTATAGTACATGTGGACTGGTAGCTCAAACACCTGAGGTAATATTTTATAAATATTCCTAAAAAAGAATACTACGTTATTTTGAAAATATCATATCTTAATAATTTTTATGGTGGTAACTTAGTGTATGTTTTTTTGCTATTGATTTATGGTCAAAGAATTTTTTCTAATGTAATTCAACTCAAGGAATTCACTTCCTTGTCTAGCCATCATGACTCAAATTGGTTTGAACTCCCGCCCTCCATCCTTGGAATCAATTCAACCAATGTTGAACTAATACATAGACTCATACCCCAACCAATCACTTATTGGCTTCTGAATCAACCTTGAACATCATTTGGAACATCCAACCGTCGTTCTTTTACTCTTATTTCTTGTTCAAAATCATGAATACAATCTTTGATTGTTAATTGATTTTGATTATCCTTAATCCTTCAATACACCTCCATGGCCTTCTGAAGACTCTCAACATATATGATGTAGAGGTAGGGGTTGGTGACCTCATTGATCATATTTGACAAAAATCCATCTCCTATTTGTAACAACTTCTCACTTCCAAAGCCCCCTCAAGGACTCACCTTCTAGGCTACCCCAAGTGCTTCTAGTGCTTCCCAAACACCATATCTTCACTCACAACTTCAACCTTAATTTAAACTCCATAAATAATCTCCTTATGTCCTATCTACCATGTTCCATTAACCCATTAATTCTGGATAACCAATCCCTTACCCAACTCTCACATTCAGCCCTTAAAGCTAGTAGCCCACACCAGTCACTATTTTGTCCTTTTCTCCAACATTCCCCAAATAACTAAGGAAACTAAAAAATGATCTAGATACCCTTTTGGGGTCTTTAAAGCCTCCCCAAGATTTAGTATATACTCCTTTGGACCATACCCAAGATCCAATACTCATGTAACCTCCAAGATCCATTTACAAAGAAACCCCTAATTCCACTTACTCTCATGACTCCAAAGGCTGAAATAGTCCTTCTAGGAGTTAGGAAACAATATATTTTCAAATCTCCAAGGCTCTATCCTTTATCTATGGCCATAGCCACTAAACCCTCACTTCTAAGATCACATGCCTAGGGTCTGATCAAAAGGACCTCTCCAATCAACTCCAGGCCAAACCACTGCATAAACACTTCACTATAGACCCCCACATGTAGAATCCATCACAAAAGCTCATCATCCTCGAAGAAATCCACCATCCTTCTCTAACTGTGCCTACAAATTTGTTAAAGAATAGTCTTGTTTGTGAAAGAAGAGTTCAAAATTTTATATTGTAATAATGGTTTGTAAAATTTGATTATAAACTTGTGATAATAGAGTTGTGGAGCATAATCATTTGTGTAATTCAAGTGAATCATAATCTTCATTGTAAACTATTACTTATTGTTAGCATACAGATTTGTCTTATCTTACAAATTATAAATTACTCACTCTAAACCCAGGTAAAGACATAATCTCAAACTAATAGTTGAATCATAACGCTTAGCTTTACAATTATTTGAATTAAGGTATAGCTCCCTGTTTGATCTTCTATGAATTCTAGAAATCACATATAGCTTTCACAACCATTCACTTTTAACCAGAAAGTGAGTAAGGCTTTTACAACATTTCCATACATTAACATGCAAATAAAATGGAAAGAAAGATAGATATTCAAACACTAAATGAAGCTCACAGACTTCATAATCAGAAATAATCCATTGAAAATACAGCTATGCTAAAATAAGCTACAGAAAATTCCACTTGAAATTAAATCCTAGATAATCAAGAAATATCCCAACAGAGATCAACATGCTATTATAAACCAATAGATTTATATATATCATAAATTTTTGTTCCATTCATATCAAAATATACTTTCAATTTTCTTCCTCAAAAACAAACTAACTAAAAATCCTAAAAACTATCAAGTCTTGCCTTAACCAAAATTACCCCCCCCCCTTATACAAATTATCCTGGCTATATAAATAGCCACCAATCTTTTGAGAATAAAAAATAACATCCCGAGATACTCTACATGATTTAGTATAACTCTTTACGGAACTGCCCAAAATCAAAGAAAGCATAACTAATAAAAACTATCACTACTCCGTGATCTGCGAAGCAGGATCATGGAGTGGTGGATGAGTTGGATCCCTTGGATTGATCCTGTGAAGTGTCCATAAGGTGAGAGATCCTCCATTCCTTATGCACCTCTGAAATGCTGATGATCATGGCTTGATTTGGAAAGGCAATGTGAATCACCCTCTGCTTTAGAAACTTCTTGTCTTTAGGATAAAATTACAAACCTGTGTCACACTTTTACAAAGGAAAAGGACCACAACATGCAAAATGTTCAACTTTAACAACATAAAAGGTGACATTCGGATTTAGAATTTGAGGATGATGTAAACTAAAGAAATGTGTAAAAATGGATTAAATTTATGTCTATAATTTTAATTTTAATTTTTGAACAAGAATGTACATATTTTTTTAATTTTTGAAGTCCATATTTCCATTGCTGAAAACTGCTGAAAATCTGGGGTCTAGTTCCCTCCAAACAAGTATATGCAAATAATCTATTTTTCCTCTAATTTTAAAATATGTTATAGATGTGTGTGTGTATTTTGGACCCTTTTGGGAAAGACACAAACACTCAATAAGTCATTTCATTAGCTTAAAAGGTTAGAGAAAGCATGAAAAACCCACTAATATCGACCTATTGCCTGCTAACTAGGAAGAGTGTAATTAGTAACATATTAGCCCTCAGAATATGCTACAATCAGTGACAAATACAACCTAGCATGAAGGATTTTTAGATTAAAACAAGCTAAAAAGATGATAAACAAGCATTCTAACTCTAAGCATGTGAATAATAACAATGAAAAAGCATGAAATCAGAAGTGAAATACTAGTCTAGGATTAATCCAACAACATAACAATGTATTTTTAATCTAAAGTGAAGGCTCTCTTACTCTCAAAAATGGCTTCTATTTATAGAAGAATGGAAGAGAGGGGAGACAAGGTGAATTAATGAGGTGAGGGCCTCATTAATGGAGGTGTAAGAAGCATTAATGCCTTGGGCATTAAAGAGGTATGGGAGAGACATGGACTTAAGGTATTTTCATTAATAAGGAATTAATGAAAGCCTTAAAGAAGAAAGGGAGGGTGTAAGAAGATGGCTTGAGAAGGTGGACCTTAAGGAAGTCAAGCTTGAGAAAGTGGACTTTCTCAAGTGGGTTGAGTTGCTAAGCATTCTTTAATGGAATGTGACAACATTAGGAGGTGGGTTAGGATAGAATTAGGATTAGGATTTAGATTAGTATGGGTGAATGGAGTGAGAAGGGTTAGAACCCAGGGTAGAAGTGGTTGAGATAGGTTAGGTTGGGGTTTAGGGGAATATTAATAAATGAATTAAACTTATTTAATTCATTTAACAATATAGGAATTAATTATTTAAACAATAAAATTGCTTTTTAATAATTAGGGGACTATAGCCATTTTAATTAAATTAAATAGGCTAGGGGAATGGGTTATTTGCAAATGGGTGATTGATTTAGGGATTTATTTAATTCCTTTATAATTAAATACTATAGCCATGTTTGATTTTGGTTTGATTTAATTGGTTTGAATTGATTTAAATTATATGGCTATAATAGTTAATATAATTCAGTGATAAAAATCACCTAGGACATTAAATTGATTTGAAGAATTATGCCAAGCAGTAACAGGGTCATTTGGACATAATCGAGGGTATGATCACACTTAGGGAAAATAGGGTCTATAGTTGGAATAGACCAAATTTAGGTGGTTACATTTGCCCCTCTTTGAATTGATGTGCAAGCAGTGTATTGATTCAAAGAAAGTTTTTGATTTTGACTTCAAAAAGATTGAGAATTTTGTTCTTGGTTGTCGAACGAAATGTTGATGAGTTTAGTCTCACACTTGATCGAAGAAAACTAATAGAATTGATTTTGAACTTGGTTGTCATCCAAAGATCAATAAAAGATTTTAAAAATACCAATTCTGAACTTGGTTGTCGTCCAAAAATCAGTAAGAAGCTGCTAGGAGCTTAATTAAAATCTTTTATAATGAGGAAACATAAGACATCCAGCTCATGAGAACCAAAGCTTTCTATCCAACAGTTCCGACTTAGTCAAGGAAACTGTTATGCCCCTAGTTTGTTTGATAATGAAGTCATTTTTAATGCAGTTTCAAGTAAAAATTTAATTGATGCTAGTGTGATCATGCCCCCTCGGGAACAAAATCGAAGGAAAAGAATAAAATCCCTTAGTTGAATGAACATACCACTTGCAGGAAGCAATCAGGGGAAGAAAGAGTAGAGTAGAAGAACGTCTATGTAAAAAATAAACACACGATTATCAAGTTAATTATGTGAAAATATGAGTGATAAGGTTGATAAAATGATGTTTAGACCAAGATGCATGATGAAATGTGCAGTATTGACTAATGTTGGGAACAAATGAAGCAAAGTTGTAAGTTTTGAAACTGTCGCAAAAATGACATCGTGCTACTGAAAATATCGTAGGCACCTTCGATTTCATTCCCGGTGGAGTAAAAAGAGAACAGAAATGAATTTGTAGTTGTCTGGGAGGAGTTTTAGAACCCCTAAATGTCTCAAAAGACCCATATAAGCCTTCAAAATTACCATTTCACTATTCATTTTCACTTTCCTCCATAGAAATTGAGAGAGCTCTGTAGAGAAGATGGTAGTCCCCATGAGGAAGCACCGTTTCAAGATGAGCCGTCGACATCAACGACCAGCCGACTACCCACCGTCGGTAAGTGCTCGATAAACTACCCTGTGAATTTTGCATTTTTGAATTTCATGCATTCTTATGAATTTTAGAGCTAGTTAAAATTAGGATCGCATCCAGGATGCCAGATCGCATCTTGTCAATCCTGAATTGCATCCAATTTTTCCCAGATCGTATCTGGTTTTTCCCAGATTCTGTGTCACATCTGAGTTTTCCCAGATTGTATCCAATACCTTATATTTTGCTTTATTTAATCATGAAATCCATCAGGGGGTCGCATCCTGTTTGCTTAGGATCGCACCCTGCGTTTAGGATCTCATCCCATTTTTTGGGGATCGCATCCCGCATACGCGATTGCATCCTATTTTTCCAGGATCGTATCTGGTAGAAGACTTAGATTTTTTAAGGTTTTGATCATTTTGTGTCCTATGAACTATGAATAAATTTTAGCAGAGTAGGAGTCTACCCCTGTTTGTAGATATGATTCTGATACATCTTTGTTGTGTCCAAAATCAGGCCCAGTTTGAGGTAGTCACATTTCATGGCTCTTATCTGACACATGTACTTGCATTGTCTGGCCATTTGTCAGATGATGAGTAGACCACCGTGATCTGATGTGGATTGCGTTCCTTGATGGGTTTACCCAAGATCGAGGTAAACTAAGGGTTGTTGACTTCTCTGGCCGAGAGATGGCATTCTGAGCACAACACATTCCACTTACCCACTGGAGAGATTACTGTAACACCGGAGGAAGTCTGGAGGATACTCCACGTACTGATGGTTGGACATGAGGTCTTCTTTGAGTCCAGAGCTGGCGTGGCAATTGGGACTGCACGCAGATTCTTTCAGGATGACACCATAGACAAGAGATACTTGTCATGGGATTATACGGTTGATCACTATGATTGATTAGCTGTGTACTTAGTAGGCTTGGTAGGTGGCATCCTTATGCCAGATAGGGGTTAGCATGTATTCCTAGTTGGCTAGGTGAGCATGGTCGAGCAGATGATCATTCACCGGTGATATTTTTCTTGGGGAAGCTGCATATTAGCACACATGTATAGGGAGCTCCATGAGATCGTATACCACCACACCCGCAGTATGACTGTGGGCATATTTATTTTGTAGATTTGGGCCTGGGAGAACATCCCTATCACATGGCTGATAGTAGATAGGTAGAGGGCACCTAAGCAGCCCTATGTATACATGTATGCTGATCTTTTATAGCAGCCCCATCTGAGCAAAGTTGAGTACTAGCACCGCCTATTTAATGATATGACAAAGGCCGTCTGGCGACCTTATCTAGAATATGAGGTGTGGACCTCTAATGCATGGTAGGTACCATTTTTGTGCCAAATTAGATATCTGATTGGTCAGACAAGATACATTATAGAGAATTTTCTGATCACCAGAGTTTTGAGGCAGTATGGGCAGCGATAGGGCCGCATAGAGGATGTTGCAGTGCATGCCCGTACTAGGGATGAGGCACCTTTATGGGGTGCAGAGTTGACTTATGAGACTATGCATTAGGAGATCAGGGACATGGTGGCAGTAGACTAGGACCTTCGTCCAGATGTAGAGGATGCAGGTGTTTTAGATGGATATGCGGTTGAGATGCTCCAGTATCCATTTTTGTGATTCATTGTGCCCGAGGAGATCATCCCTCGCATAGAGGAGCCATTGGATTACGATCCTGATGACCAACTCGTCAGGGGGAGAGGAGGCAGAGATAGGGCTCCGGGGAGACATGGGGGCCATGATGGTGGGAGAGATGGTGACATGGATAGCAGGCATCCTCCTCCGGATGATGGACCTGATGGGGATGACAGGGGTGGCAAAGGAGAGGCCATGGATACAGGGGGTGCTAGTGGCAGTGGATAGGGTAGATGGCAGAGGTTTAGATTTGTGGCCCCACAAAGAGATATTGGTCCACTCCTGCCTAGGGACCAGCAGAGGCAACGATAGCAGGGACCACTAGAGAGGCCATAGGATCAGGATGCAGGCAGGGATGGAGATCCTCTGTCAAGATGTGACCAGTAGAGGGAGTAGCTCTGAGCTTAGATTACAGCCTTGGAGGCCCGAGCCGTAGTAGCAGAGTCCAGGTTGGCTATATCAGATGCCTTGCTTACTGATAGGAACAGGCAGATGGAGAGACTGAGGGAAGAGAGGGATGCATAGGCCCGTACAACAGTCCATCAGGGATAGAGGGCCACATATTATTATGCCCTTTATCACATATTAGTACCAGAGGGGCAAAGAGCTCCTTCATTTTCTCAAGTGACCCAACAGTCAAAGGGGGCCATGCCTCCTCCTCTAGCACCTTTTTCACCACTTCCCCCTCCTCCTCCTGACTAGGGAGAGGGTGCGGGACAGAGTTGAGATTTTTGTATCTTTTTGACAGGCACATTTTGAGATCATACATGTATATCTAGATCCGGCTGAGATCCCCTCCTTTTTATATTACATTCATTGATTCATTTTTTACGTACTGATACTCTTTATGCTCACCGATACATTGTATGTTCACTGATACTCTTTATGCTTTGATTTGTATCATGTTATGATGATAGATATCTGATGCAGTTTTTGGATTCTAACATATTTCATGAGTTCTCTTTGCTTATATAGATGTGGTAAATGTATATGTTTGCACATGTGATGATATCTTGGTTTTATGATGAGTTAATTTTTCAGATGATAACACCATTTTACGATTGGATGTGATGAATTATTACTAATATAAATATGTGTCAAATGATACTTATGTTAAAATGCAAATGTATGCTTCTTTTTGATTTTTCAGCTATGCAAAATAGATGTATGGATGCACGTAGGATAAAAAAATAAAAATGCAATACATGGATGTTTTTATTTTTTTTGTATTTTCCAGTTTCTTCTTTTCAATGAATGCAAAATGTATGTTATGGATGTGCAACGATATGTGATATCAGTAATATAGATGATGTAATTAACTTGATGTTTCAGAAGAAGATATAAACCATTTTTGAGCTTAAAATTCCTTATGCTGTTATTTCTGTTGATAAATGCATCACACAAACTCTAAATGTAGCTATATGAAGACTCTTAGGACTTGTCATTGATTAGCAAATTTTGCAACATTTTTATCATCATTGGGCATTTTCAGAATGGATACCATCTGATAGTACAACAATCACTAATACCCATTGATATTATGAAAGTATGAATACTATGTTTTATTGAAATGTCAGAAATAGACTTAGGCATCAAGGCATAGAAGCTAGGATAACAAAATAGTCACCTTCCTTTTAATATACTAGATTCTGATTAAGGCAAGATATTGGACCCACAATGACCTTGGAAATTCATATCCTTGGGTACATTATGATTCATATACCTTAGTGATAATCTAGATTATAAAATAGACAAGGAAATTATTTCAAACTCACCATAGTTTACACATAACAAAGATCAAGATATATGCGGCTATCCACCCATAGTGGCAGCTCTTATCATAAACATCCTAGTTAAGTGAAATTTATAGGATCATTTGGAACAATCACCATACGCAAAAATTTAAGAAAACATTATGCCCCAAATCCTTGTGACTCTTTGTCTTTGAGTAGACGTCATTGAGTAACTAAGAAGACATAACAAATCATCAATTGTGAATCAATCAAATAGAATTTATAATTACCTAGATGCCCCTAGTTGAAAACATCATCAGGACACAAAAGAATCATAATCAAACCAATATCAAACTATGTGTTTAAGTAGTACCTATTCATTCATCTGTCAAACACAGTAGAGATTCATCAATCATAAAATTGTAATACAAGAAATATGGTGTTCCATGTCTATGCATTGATAGGATAATCCGTTCATGTTTGCAATCTAATATAGCCTTGTAGGAATGCTATGAATGTAAATGTCATGTTATGAAAAGACACCCTTGTTTTGAAAAGTGACATTTGTTTTGCATGTATTGAGAAACATTGTGTCTGCAAGGCAAAACCATCCTAAAGCAACCTAGCAACTGCAACTGACTAACCCAACAAAAGATGCCCCCAGTGTAGAATGAATTATTCCTAAGACGTAAAGATAGACAAATCCCAAGTGAGGATAAGATAGTCATTTAGGAAATGAAGTTAGCGAATGAGCACAGGCAAAATTATGAAGGCCTAGTATCAGTAGTGGATTGATAGATGGAGCACAGAACACAAGTGACACCTGATTTCCAAGTTTTCACCACTTGGAAAGACCTTTTTCTTTCTTTTTGCTACCAAGATGCCTATTTTACCAGGTGCTCATCAAGGCACTTTTTTCTTCTTTTTCCAATTTTTTTGTGATTTTTTATTTTTTGAATGTTTTTGTAGTATCAAGGCATCTGTTTACCAGTTTTTCACCAAGGATACCTATTTTGAAGGACCTTTTCCACTGTTTTTGGATTTCTTCAGGATCATTTTTCTGAATGTTTTTGGTATTTTGCAAGAACTTTTTGTTGTACAAGCTCTGCTAGCCGAACATTAAGCGTAGAACTGCTTCAAATGTAGAGTGTTGATAGGGTCTGGAAGAACGTCTCCCTCGGGTGTAGCTAACTAATAAGCTCCAGTCCCAAAGGTAGCAGTGATAACATAAGGTCCTAGCCAGTTAGGTTCAAACTTTCCTTTCTGCTCCCTGTTAGGCTGGTTCTTAGGATTCTCCTTGAGGACAAGGTCTCCCACTTCAAACTTGCATGGTTTGACCTTCTTGTTGTAACCTTTAGACATACATGCTTGATACACTTTGAGGTGATCAAACGCTTGTTGCCTGCACTCATCTAGTAGGTCCAGAGAATTTACCTGATCAATGCAATACTGCTCATCTGTAACCAGTCCTTGTAAATATATCCACAAAGATGGAATTTCAACCTCAATAGGTAGTACTACTTCAGTGCCATAGACTAGAGAAAAAGGTGTGGCTCCAATTGGTGTTCTGATGCTTGTTCTGTAGGCCCATAGTGCTGGATTCAGTTGTAGATGCCAGTCTCTGCTAGACTTGCTTACAATTTGGTGTAAGATCTTGAGAATATTTTTTTTTGATGCCTC
The DNA here is from genome assembly GCA_018584345.1 of Thuja plicata. NCBI lineage: Eukaryota > Viridiplantae > Streptophyta > Pinopsida > Cupressales > Cupressaceae > Thuja > Thuja plicata. Next base: position 3,687,286 of record MU227326.1, on the reverse strand, counting down.
AGCCTATCCGTTACCTTGAGGGTAATAGATTGAGGAGCAATGTTGAGTGATATGAAACTGTTCAGGCTCTATAGCTAGTGCAGAAAAGAAGAAAGATTGGTTTTCAATGTATATTTTCTCCGTTATAACTGCTCAAAGTTTAACTTATCATAAATTGACAGTTTTCATCTCCCTCCAAATTTTCCCTATCAAATCTACACCATTCAGAAAAAAAATTACATATTCTTGAAGAAAACTCTCTCCTCTAGTGTTAAATATAAATTTTTAATTTTTTTGATATGATTTACTATTTTTTTATTTATTTGAAGCAACATCTTCTCGAATGTTAAAATATCTACTTATTGTATTTTGCAATTATAATATATTAAATCTAATCAAAATATTATAAAATTTCTATAACAATAATCTTGACTCTGAGCTCTACAAAAGGGTATTTTTTAGATTTTTTTAAAATATCATTAAAAAGAGTAGGGGTTATTGAAACATCAATTTTCTAAAATAATTTCATTTCTCTGGTAATTGGTATAAAATATGCATTTAATAGACATTTCCAATTGGAAAACTTTAACCACTTATCTAGCTTAGCTAGAATGAATCTAGCTAGACCATATGTTTGACGAAAATTAATTTTAATTTAGAAATACTCAAATTCAGCTGTGCTGATAAGTGGTCCTAAAATGTGACACAACTTTGTGCTTTTACCCTTTATAGACCTGGGCAATTTTCTGCATATGCACCTCAAGGTGATCTGTGTAGACTACCAGCATAGATTCCATGTTAGCGAGGGCTGTGAAATCTTCTGGGGTGACATCTTTAGTATCTCTTATAGTAGTAACCTCACACTCAAATTCTTGCATCAATTCCTATGCTCCCTTAACACCCTGAGTATCTTCTTTTATGAGGGAAATGTTCAGACATTTGAGGTCCTTTTGCATGGTATCCATTAACCCCTTTGATTCACTGAATAGGTAGGTGGTCCTATCATGACCAGATTTGATAATAGAGTTTCTCCACTCAATGCTTTTGATGGAGACATACAAAGTATCTTCATCCAATTGTGCCACAAATTTCTCAATTAGGAATTTATTCACTCCATACTTCTCTATTTCATACAGCTGATTCATCACCTTTAGCCACTTCTTTTTTCTCTTTTCCCTACTCTATCAATTCCACCAGAATTTCAGTCACAATTGAATTAACCACCTCGTGAGTCTTAACCAAATGATTGATATATTTATTCCCCTTTTGTATCATGGTCTGGGTCCACTTGGTGTACACGTCTACAAACAACTTATTCTTTTGAATCTAGTCCGGGGTCTTCCTCACATCTGATGAACGTGGTTCAAATGATTGTGGAGCTACAATTAAAGGGAGAGGACTAGGATCTCGAACCTTTTGAATAAATTCAGCCATCCTCTTGATTGTCGCTTTCATCTCATTTTTGTCCTTCTCATCTTTAAAATACCTATGAATGATCTTTTTCGTAGAATTTTCCAGATGCTTTACATTAGCCACTCTAGTTGCATACCCAAGATCTATCTTTTAAATTGTTAAATCATCTACAGTAGCTTCATAAAGTTCTTTATCATTCCTGGGAATTGCACACTCAACAAACCAGTGCCCTATTTTTTCATCAACATCCACTCTGGATTCCAGTTTGATCCTTTTTGGTTTCTCTAAGGAACCCAAATATTTTCTCACCATATCTTCAATCGGAAATGTTATTGGCAAGACATTCCTTTTCCTACTGATAGATGTCTCTAACCATTTCAAGGTGGGAACCGATGTCTGTTGAGAGTCTTCCATTGCCTGGGTTGGAGTGGTAGGTGATGACATTGCAAAATCTTTTACTCTCTTCTGATCATCCTTTTCTAGAACAACTTCTTCTAAAATAGAGTGCTGTGAGTTTACATCTCCCATCAAAGTATCCATTCCTTCTAGATCGATAACTTTTTTTGTCAATTGTCTCGACCTCTTTTTTGATAGCCCTGCTTCTGGAAGTTCTTGTAGATGAAACTGGACGAGGAGAATTCTATTTCTTGACCTTAGATTCAGAATATTTTTAATTTTAGATTTACATTTACCTACAATAGAAATGACTTCATTAGAAATTGGGATAGACTTTTCAATATGGGAATTAAGAACTAATCCTCTAGTGTTGTGCTTTCTGTAAAGAGGTGGCTTTTTACTGGAAACCCATTTTTTGGTTCTTTTTATCACAATGAGAGTCTTAATAGGGATACTCTCTCTTTCTTCTATGTTCCAATCAATCCCAGGAAGCAGCAGCCCCTGAATTTTCTCCACATAGTGTTTATCAAGTATCTCCTAATCTTCCTCCTCTTCTATTCCCGTGGCATCAATGCCTATCTTCAACTCAACTATTTGATTCAATGTAAATTGGCACCACAACCTTCTTCTAACCTCAAAATCATCTGCACAATTATCCCAGAAGTCTTCCATCTGAGGAAGATGGCAGAATTTAGAAGGCAAGTTAAAATGTCAAGCATCATATGTCCTAATATCTAAATCTCCCCTAGCCTCGAAAGTTTGCAATTTTAATTTGTTCAATTTTTGCTCTATATTAAGGGTGTCAGAGGAATTGTTACAAGTATAAACACCAAGCTATATAGGAAAACTAGATTTAGCCCTTCCCTTTGTCTCTTTTAGGTCTTTGTGTACATGCGTCAACTGGCGACCAACTTCTGTTATAACATGCAAGTCTAGGGCATACCTAGGTAGTTTGAATGGTTTCCCTTCAAACCCGCCAACCCTTAGGTAAGTAAATCTTCTAAACTAAATGAAAAAGATTCTGAAAGTGTTCAAAAAATACTTAGCCTCCTCTGACATTCTTTTCTCAATGTTCCCCTGTAGCTCAAAAATCAACCTTCCTAGGAAAATATCATTAACTTTCATATAGCCGTCAACATGAAGATCCTTCTGTAGATGGGGATAATAATCATATACTTTAATATTGGGAATAGTAAATTCATGATACAGACCATCCCATTTTCTAGTATAGGCTTGCACATAAAATAGATAGGAAGACATATAAAAACCACTGGCCTTTTTTGAATAATTTTCCAGTTGATGATGAAGTTCATCAACAATACAATCTGCCCAATCAATATACTTTTCCCCTCCCAAAGTTATATGAATGAGGAAATACATCCAATCTTGCCAATAATAGGCGTGACTATTACCCTTTATCCTATTCAACAGAATGACCAACTCTACTACTTCAGGTTTAAAATGATCTATTGTGAGGGGTTTGGGCAGATGTGACCCTCCTCTTTTTGGTTCCAATAGCCATTGTTAAGCAATTTCATTTCTATAAATTTGTTTCTTTGTTGAGAAAATAGAGTAGGAGGAAGAAATTGTCCATCCTTCATAGGGATCCTTCTCAAGAATACCCATTTCTATAAGGATGGCATCTCATTTTATGAAAGTAAGAGGGCTTCCATCAATTTTCTTGATACACCTCTCCTCTCTATCATATCTTCTGACACACTCTAACACCAGTTCTGGGAAAGGGACCACCAAGGGAAATGTTGTTGCATCAGCTAAACCACTTAACATCACCTTCTCAATTATAGAACCAGGAATAAGGCTTTTAATCTTACTGTGAATCTCCTCTAAAGTACCTGTCTTTATCATCATGTCATCACACTCAAGAAATGAACAAACCAAAGGAGTGGTTCGTCCAAAATTTGGGAGTGGGGGCTTCATATTTCTTAAGAAGGATATCTATAAAAGACTTAGATTGCAAAAGAGAAAAACAAAGCCTTTCAATATCAAACTTTCAAATGTCTTTAATTTTGAACAGGAGCTCTAGGGGAGAAAAACACTAACCTAAAGATTGCGCACACCCTAAGCTTCTCAGGATCAGAGCATACCTTCCACTTTCTTCACCAACTTGATCACTTTAGAAAAAATTCACTATAGGAGTGACAGCATGAACTCTCATTTATAACTCATTTTCAACAAAATATACAAGATTTGCATTTAATGATGAAGTGGGCTTCAATTGATTGTGAAAAGAGATTTGGCTTAATGCGATCATTAAATATTGTACTCTTTGAATGATCGAAATGACATATAAGCATCACATCCAATAATGATTATATCCATGGCATGCGTGGGCATATTTATCTTCCACCACCTATCCTTTTAGTCACATCATCATTGTCTTTTCACTTTTCCAATACGCAAGTTCTGGTTGAACTATGAACATTAAAAAAAGGCTATTTCAAAGAAGTGAGTTCAATCGGACAATAAGACATGACTTCCCTTAGGTGAGTTTTTTTAAAAGAACACGTGAGTGGTGAAAAAGACTAAAACCTGACAACACTTAATGCAAGATGAGGCCCACAATTGAACTTTGAACCTTGAACTAGACAAGTTCAAGATTCATAGTTCAATGGGAGAAGGGAAATTGCAAACCACGCCGCTCATTTTCACAAAAAAGTGAAGAAAGGTAATACACGCTGCAGGGTGAATTTGAACCTTGAACCTTGAACTAGACAAGTTCAAGATTCAAGTTCAACCAACAAGGGTGAAATGCAAACTTAGACCGAAAGGTATTTATTGAAATGAGACCGTAAACTCCTGATTTTTAGAAGATAATCAAATAAAGGGTATGAGTCAAAAATCAAGGGTAACAATGGCTTTGACTGGGGACAAGGACTCTTGAGGATGTAGGATGAACTTGGTAGCTTTGGTTTCACAGACCAGGGAGTCAACCAAAAAAAAGACTCCAAAACAAAAATGAGACAAAACAAAAAGAAAGAAAGAACACACAACAAATAAAGCAAGCCAAAAGATGGAAAATATACAATGGGGTGAAGAAGACCTAATTGCATTTGATACAGCTTTAAATCTTGACCATTAAAGGTCAATGGTAGAACAGAGCCATCTTAATGCTCAAGAACAAATGAGTTACTTCCCATGGATTTGCTGATGATAAACAACCCCTTCTATAATGATTTGAATTTGTTGTGAGAACCCCTAGGCTCTCTTCTTTTATCCTAGAGTAGAACTTGATCTCCTTCCATGAAATTTCTTGGCCTAGCCCGCCTATCAAAAATTTTCTTCACCCTAGCCTGATGTAGGGCTATACGATCAACCATTTCCTCTCTTTCTTCTTGGATTTTATTGAGATACAGAGTTATTTTTTCTAGACCATCCTAGAAAATTTGTCCTTCAATTACTTTCTGCAGTTTCGCATCTGCCAACTCTAATGGTAAAGATAATTGGGCTTCAGCACCATATAATAACTCAAATGGAGTCATTCCAATTTCCCTTTCAGGAGATGTGCGATCTTCCCAGAGAGCTTCATACAATCTCTTATGTCAGATCCTAGCACTGTCATTTACCAATTTTTTCATAATTAATATCAAGCTTTTATTGCTTGACTCCGCCTGACTGTTCCCTTGCTGGTACTAATCAAAGGTGTGTGACAGATGGAAACCATTATCATAGCTGAACAACTTTATTTCTGAAGAAAAAATTTGGTAGCGTTATCTATGACTAATTTTTGATGGATACCAAACCTGACCAAGATATAATTTTTTAAGAAATCACATACCACTTTTGATGTTGTCTTCTTGGCTGGAACAACTTCAACCCATTTTGTGAAATAATCCATAGCAGTCAAGATGTGTGTGTGCCCAATACTGGAAGGAGGATTGATTGGACCAATGAAATCCAATCCCCACTACTTGAAGGGTTCATCAATAACCACCGGCCTCAGAGGAAGGGCTGCCAATTTTGGTTTACCGCTGAACAACTTACACTTTTCACAACTAGCCACCCATTTGTATGCATCTACAAACATCCCCGGCCAATAATAACAACTTCTTAAAATTTTGAAAGTAGACACAGTAGATGAGAGGTGACCACCACAGGCCTCACTATGAAACTTCATAAGCAACTTCTCCTGTTGCTCTTTGTCAACACACCTCAGAAAAGATCCATCAAGTCCTTTTTTGTATAGGATATCATCCATGATAACATACTTTGTAGCTTTGAGTCTGAGGTTTATTTTCTCCTTAGCGCTCAGGTGTTCTAGGCAATCTCCATAAGTTAAGTAGAAAGCAACATCTAAGAACCATGAGTCTCGTAGACTAACAAAAAAAGTGAGAGGAAGGTCTTCTTCAGGTTCACTGTGAGCCATTAATTTGCATAAACCCTGTCCTCAGACTAACTTAGTCGGTCAAATATTCAAATTGAATTCTTGAATCCTCACTACCCAGGTGGCTCTATTGTTCATGCCTATATCTTTTTGAGTTAGAACAACTTTAACTAAAGAAGAAGGCACATATACAATAGAATGTGAGTGTAAGATATAAAATTAGAAGTATTTCATGGCTTTTACTACTGCATACGCTTGTTTTTCTATCATGGGATAATTTAGCTTGTGCTTTTTCAAAGGTATGCTCATGAATGTGATTGATACTTCTTCTCCTTTTTTATTCTTCTGCAATAAGATCCAAGACAGGGTATTTTCTAAGGAGTAACAATAGATAATGAAGTCTTTTTTATAATCAAGATTAATCAATGTCGGAGTAGATGCTATGGCTTTTTTCACATCATAAAATGCTTGAATCGCTTCTAAACTCCATCTGAAAGGATTATTTTCACTTAAGAGACTCACCATATGTTTAGTTGTTTCAGCAAAGTATGGAATGAACCTCCTAAGAAAATTGGTTTGGCCAAAGAATGACTTAACCCCTATACAGTTAGAAGGCAAACCTATTTGCTGAATGGCTTTTACCCTCTCAAGATCTATCTTGATTTTGTCTTTTGAGACTATATGACCTAACAGCTTCCCTTCTGTAACACAAAAGATTGACTTCTTAGGATTCAGTGAAATCCCATGCTCTCTGCATCTTTGCAAAACAGCTCTCAAATCCTTCAGATGATTTTTTTTCCTTTTAGAAAATACTGTCAAATCATCCAGGTATATGACAATCACCTTTTTAATTATATGGTTGAATGAAGAATCCATCGCTGACTAGAATGTAGCACCCACATTAATTAACCCAAATGGAATGCAATTATAGGAATATGTAGCCCATGGGGTGGTAAATTTTGTTTTATGTTGATCCTCATCAGCTACCTTAATCTGGTTGTAACCAAAAAATTCATCTAACATGGACATCATTTCTGAGCCAGCCACTGTTTGCAATATATGATCCATCATAGGAAGACCATAATTATCCTTTAAACTACTCTGATTCAGATTCCTAAATTCCACACAAATCCTTATCTCACCATTCTTTTTCCTCACAGGCACTATGTTGGCGATCTAGGTGGAATGATGAATAGGATATATTATTTCAGCCTGCAACATCTTCTCAACTTCCCTCTTAATTTTTTCAAACACTTTAGGGTTATAGCTCCTCAGCTTCTATTTAAATGGTGAGGCTTCCGGTCCCTTGCTTTAAAGGAATGTGATGTTGAAATTTACCTCCCTTGAAATTCTTCAAATCCCGGTAGGACCAGGTGAAGACATCTTTATATTCTTTCAACAAATCAACAAATCTTCTTCTCTCCTCAGATGTACAGCATTTTCCCAGGCTTACAAACTTAGGGTTTTGTTCATCTCCTAAATTCAAATTTTTTGAGTCACCTTCATCAGGAAGCTCATGAGAATTAGGCTTATGCTTGACCACATCAAATCTGTCAAACAAATTCTTAAGGGAAACCATGCCTTTAGGAATGTGGTTTCCTTTTAACTGAACAATCCCCTCTTTAACAGCTTTACCCGGATCAGGAAAAAATTCTTCATAGGTTGACTGAGATCCCTCAAAGTAGGTAGTACTAAAAACTTCCACCATTTGTAGAAATTTATCAATCTATTTATCATCTTGGAAAACTTGCTAGTAATCTGCATTATCAGGAACCTTAGGCTTGTATACCATCTCAATCTTATAAATTTTTTCTTCAAAATCTGGATGGGGAAGCAACAAAGATGTTGAAACTGCCAAAGAATCAGCTTTTCTATTAAGGTTCCTAGGAATAGCTTCAATAGAAAAGGCCTCAAATCCTTCTATTTCATCCCACACATGGTTCCTGTAGTGCTTCAACCTCTCATTATTCACTGAATACCTTCCTCTTACCTATCTTACTATCATTTATGCATCTCCTTTGGCTTTTAGTACCTTTATTCCTTTCTTTTTAGCTTCTTCAAGACCAAGTAGAAGAGCTTTGTACTCAGCAGTATTATTGGTATTACCAGAGTCCAACTTGAAAGAGTGAGGAAAAATATCTCCTTGAGGTGATATCACAACAACCCCTGCTCTAGAGCCAACTAAAGCGCAACTACTAGCAAACTCCAAAGGCCACAAATAATCTAGTTCTTCACCGTCAACCACTTCTGTCTTTATTTTAGATGACATCATATAATTTCCAAATTCACATTCATGGTACAAAATCTAGGATTTGGGGTCTTCAGAGGGAAAGACAGTGTATTTGTATTTTCCTTCAGGCTTTAAGACAATATTTTGGTTACCAATGGGGATTGTCGCTTGTGACCAATCTAGTTTGATCTCACCCCCAAGGTCTCTACAAAAGGTTCTACTAAGCAACATCCCATAACTTGTAGGGATATCAGCTACCAGAATGGTTAACTTGAGATTTTTGCTAAGATGAGAAGCTAGGGCCACTTGAGCATCTTTGATTTTTCCTACTAGAGGGACTTGCTTAGAATCCATAGAGTAACATCTCCAAAAAGTGGTTGTTAGTTGAAGATCTAGAGCCTTTGCAACTGAAGCAAGCATTACATTATCGGATGGTCTAGAATCAATGATGCAGTTATTCAATTTAAATCCATTGATAAACAAAGATAGATAGAAAGGCTCTGGTTTCTGAGGGACAAAAGGACTTGTATTGACAGAGGACTAAGTAGCCAAGGTAGGTTGGATTCCTTCTGGTAAAATAACATGTGTCAATTCACTAGTTGTAGGACTTGAAGAGGACTGCCCTAACTTCACATAATCAACTAGTCTATCAAGTTCTTTGGGATTCATCCTAAGATATTCTTCTGGTGACACTTGGATTTTTGAGGTTTTACAGAAATTTACAATGTCAAAAAAAGAATTAGGTGAAGAAACTTGAAAAACTTCAGCTTCCTTAACATTTGTATTTTTTGAAAAAGGGTTTTTTTGAGAAAAATCCTTACCCTTATCTTTGTCCCAATGTTGAGAAGTTGAAGGAGAATCATTAGCTTGAGAACTACATTGATTTCTAGTCAGGATCGAACATGTGGGATCTTCAAGAGTTACCAGAATACTGCCTCCTCTTTCTGAGTCTGACTCGTATTCCACATAATAATTTCCAGAGTCGCCAGGTAAGGAAGGAACTTTTGCATGTTTGGAGGGATCCTCAACTAATTCTTTATTGATATGCATTTGCATTGATCTCACCATTTAAGGACAAGATAAGCCATCATGTTCATTAGTGAGGTGAAAGGTACACATATTTTCTCTTTTAGGAGAAACCTCTACTATTCTTTGTTCATTTTGAGATTGTCCTAGATATCTGTGGCTAGGACTTGCTTGATCATGGTTTCCTCTAGGAATATCTTTATATAATGAGGGGGAATTCATATTTCCATTGGGAAATTGCCTCTTCATAGTGATTACATCATTCATCAACCTTTGTAACAAGGGATCAGAAGAAGTGGTACTCTGAGAACTTGGTTTCTGGACATCCGTCCTCCACTTGCCAGCCATGATTAAATCTTCTTCTAATTCGATAGCCATGGTCTAAGTGGCACCTAAATCAGCTAATCTTTCTCATCTTAAATGGAAACCAATGTCTAGTGGCATAGCGTTCATAAAGAAATCTTTTGTATTTTCAGCAGTTGGCCTTTTTGGGGTAGGGATCCTGTGAATGATTTTATTGAACTTTGCCACAAACTGCCTCATGGGCTCATGTATTTATTTCTTTAACTGAGTCAACTGGGCAAGAATATCATGTTCATTAGATATAATTTTAAAGCGTGCTTCAAAATTAGATATCAGTAATTTGACCATTGGGTAGATGATAGAACCAGTCGGCTGCTAATTTAGCAAGTGTTTGAACAAACAATCTGACCACAATGTCTTCATGTTGAACAACCAAAATTCTATAGGCTATATTGAACGCATTAAGATGATCTTCAATAGAAAATTTTCCATCACCATAAAATTGAGGCAACATTTCTCTAGCTCCTTTAGGCAAAGAATGATTTCCAGCTAGATTAAGAGGTCCAACGGCATTACTCCAAGGTTGAGCAATGACTGAGGGTAGATAAATTGTCTAAAGAGGGGTGCTTGAATTCCAGAAAGAGTTAAGGCTTTCCACTGATGAGAGGATGAGGATGCACTAGGATAGGAATTTTTAGGAGAAGGAGGTTTACTTTTAGCCTTCTTCTTTGGGGTATAGCTGGTAGGAAAGTGGAGATTTGGAAGTTCCTAGAAAAAACTATCAAAGATACCCTCCCTTTCTTGGGACCTGGAAAAAGTTTGGGAATCCAGTCTTGTGAATGAATTTAAGGTCTCTGCATAGCTCTATCTATTATGATGGCTTCTTGAACAATTGGAAGGCCTCTCAACCATTCACCAATTTCTTCTTCTTCTTCTAATACTAAGCGATCTTATTGATAATGTTGATCACTTTTCCTCACAGCCCAAGCCAATGAATTTAGATCAGCTATGATGTCCTCTTGGGTATCTAAAAATTGTAAGTAAGGCTGAAAAACTGGAGGAACTTCTTCCCGACTAGGAATGATGAGCGTGGGTAACACCATGGTTTCTCATTTAAAGGGAATGACTACTAACACTTAGTGTATTGGCTCCCCAGTAGTGTCACCAAAAATCTATTAGCATACAGATGTGTCTTATCTTACAAATTATAAATTACTCACTCTAAACCCAAGTAAAGACATAATCTCAAACTAATAGTTGAATCATAACGCTTAGCTTTACAATTCTCTGAATTAAGGTACAACTCCTTGTTTGATCTTCAATGAATTCTAGAAATCACATATAGCTTTCACAACCATTCACTTTTAACCAGAAAGTGAGTAAGTCTTTTACAACATTTCCATACATTAACATGCAATGAAAATGGAAAGAAAGATAGATATCCAAACACTTAGTGAAGCTCACAAACTTCATAATCAGAAATAATCCACTGAAAATATAGCTATCCTAAAGTAAGCTATAGAAAATTCCACTTGAAAATGAATTCTAGATTCTCAAGAAATATCCCAACAGAGATCAATATGCTATTATAAACCAACATATTTATATATATCATAAATTTTTGTTCCATTCATATCAAAATATACTTTCAAGTTTCTTCCTCGAAAACAAACTAACTAAAAATCATTAAAACTATCAAGTCTTTCCTTACTTAACCAAAATTACCCTACCCCTTATAAAAATTATCTTGGCTATATAAATAGCCACCAGTCTTTTGAGAATAAAACCTAACATCTCGAGATACTCTATACAGGATTCAGTATAACTATTTATGGAACTGCCCAAAATCAAAGAAATCATAACTAATAAAAACTACCACTACTCTATGATTTGTGAAGCAGTATCATAGAGTGGTGGATGAGCTGGATCCATTGGATTGATCCTGTGAAGTGTCCATAATGTGAGAGATCCTCCATTACGTATGCATCTCTACAACACTAATGATCGTGGCTTGATTTGGCAAGGCAATGTGAATCACCCTCTGCTTCAGAAACTTCTTGTCTTTATGGACCTAAGCAATTTTCTGCATATGCACCTCAAGGTGATCTATGCAGACTACCAGCATAGATTCCATGTTAGCAAAGGCTATGAAATAGTCTGGAGTGACATCTTTAGTATCTCTTATAGTAGTAACCTCACGCTCAAATTCTTGCATCAATTCCTCTACTCCCTTAACACCCTGAGTATCTTCTTTTATGAGGGAAATTTTCTGACATTTGAGGTCCTTTTGCAAGGTATCCATTAACCCCTTTAATTCACTAAATAGGTAGGTCATCCTATCATGACCAGATTTGATAATAGAGTTTCTCCACTCGATGCTTTTGATGGAAACATACAGAGTATCTTCATGCAATCCTCCCACGAATTTCTCAGTTAGGAATTTATTCACTCTATACTTCTCTATTTCATACAGCTGATTCATCACCTTTAGCCACTTCTTTTTCTCTTTTTCCCACTCTGTTAGTTCCACCAGAATTTCAGTCACAATTGAATTAACCACCTCATGAATCTTAACCAACTGATTGATATATTTACTCCCCTTCTATATCATGGTATGGGTCCACTTGGTGTACGCATCTGCAATCAACTTATTCTTTTGAATCTGGTTTAGGGTCTTCCTCACATCCAATGAATGTGGGTCAAATGATTGTGGAGCTATAGTTAAAGGGAGAGGACTAGGATCTCAAACCTCTTGAATAAATTTAGCCATCCTCTTGATTGTTGCTTTCATCTCATTTTTGTCCTTCTCATCTTTAAAAGACCTATGAATGATCTTTTTCCTAGAATTTTCCAGATGCTTTACATCAACCACTCTAGTTGCATACCCAACATATATCTTTTCAATTGTAAAATCATTTGTAGTAGCTTCAGAAAGTTCTTTATCATTCTTGGCAACTGCACGCTCGGCAAACCAGTGCCCTATTTTTTCATCAACGTCCACTCTGGATTCCAGTTTGATCCTTTTTGGTTTCTCTGAGGAACCCAAACATTTTCTCACCATATCTTCAATTGGCAATTTTATTGGCAAGACATTCATTTTCCTATTGATAGATGTCTCTAACCATTTCAAGGTGAGAACCGATGTCTGTTGAGAATCTGCCATTGCTCAGGTTGGAGTGGTAGGTGATGACATTGCAGAATCTTTTACTCCCTTCTGATCATCCTTTTCTAGAACAACTTCTTATGAAATAGAGTGTTGTGAGTTTACATCTCCCATCAAAGTATCCATTCCTTCCAGATCGATCACTTATTTTTCAATTGTCTCGACCTCTTTTTTGATAGCCCTGCTTCTGGAAGTTCTTGTAGATGAAACTGGATGAGGAAACTTCTAGTTCTTAACCTTAGATTCAACATCTTTTTTATTTTTAGATTTAGATTTACCTACAACATAAACATCTTCATTAGAAATTGGGATAGACTTTTCAATACGGGCATTAAGAACTAATCCTCTAGTGTTGTGCTTTCTGTAAAGAGGTGGCTTTTTACTAGAAACCCATTTTTTGGTTCTTTTTATCATGCTAAGAGTCTTAATAGGGATACTCTCTCTTTCTTCAATGTTCCAATCAATCCCAAGAAGTGGCAACCCCTGAATTTTCTCCACATAGTGTTTAACAAGTATCTCCTCATCTTCCTCCTCTTCTATTCCCGTGGCATCAATGCCTGTCTTCAACTCAACTATTTGATTCAATGTAAATCAGTACCACAACCTTATTCTAACCTCAAAATCATCTACACAATTATCCTAGAAGTCTTCCATCTGAGGAACATGGAAGAATTCAGAAGGAAAGTTAAAATGTCGAGTAGCATAGGTCCTGATATCAAAATCTCCCCTAGCCTCAAAAGTTTGCAGTTTTAATTTATTCAATTCTTGCTCTAGATTAAGGGTGTCAGAGGAATTCTTACAAGTATAAACACCAAGCTGTATAGGAAAACTAGATTTAGCCCTTCCCTTTCTCTCTTTTAGGTCTTTATGTACATGTGCAAACTGGTGACCAACTTCTGTTATAACATGAAAGTCTAGGGCATACCTAGGTAGTTTGAATGGTTTCCCTTCGCACTCGCCAACCCTTAGGTAACTAAATCTTCTGAACTGAATGAAAAAGCTCCCAAAAGTGTTCACAAAATTCTTATCCTCCTCTGAAATTCTTTTCTCAATGTTCCCCTGTAGCTCAAAAATAAACCTTCCTAGGAAAATACCATTAAGTTTCATATAGCCGTCAACATGAAGATCCTTCTATAGATGGGGATAATAATCATATACTTTCATATTGGGAATAGGCAATTCATGATACAGACCATCCCATTTTCTAGTACAGGCCAACACATAAAATAGATAGGAAGACATATAAAAACCACTAGCCTTTTTTGAATAATGTGCCAGTTGATGATGAAGTTCATCAGCAATACAATCTACCCAATCAATATACTTTTCCCCTCCCAAAGTTATCTGAATGAGGAAATACATCCAATTCTACCATTAATAGGCATGACTATTACCCTTTATCCTATTCAACAGAATGACCAACTCTACTACTTCAGGTTTAAAATGATCTATTGTGAGCGGTTTGGGCAGACGTGACCCTCCTCTTTTTGGTTCCAATAGCCATTTTTTAGCAATTTCATTTCTATAAATCCGTTTCTTTGTTGAGAAAATAGAGTAGGAGGAAGCAATTGTCCATCCTTCATAGGGATCCTTCTCAGGAATACCCATTGTTGTAAGGATGACATCTCAGTTTATGAAAGTAAAAAAGGCTTCCATCGATTTTCTTGATACACCTCTCCTCTCTATCATATCTCTTGACACACTCTAACAATAGTTCTAGGCAAGGAGCCACCAAGGGAAACACTGCTGGATTAGCTAAACCACTTAACATCACCTTCTCAATTATAGAACTAGGAACAAGACTTTTAATCTTACTGTGAATCTCCTCTAAAGCACCCATCTTTATCATCGTGTCATCACACTCAAGCAATGAACAAACCAAAGGAGAGGTTTGTCAAAAATTTGGGAGTGGGCGCTTCATATTTCTTAAGAAGGATATCTATAAAAGACTGAGATTGCAGAAGAGAAAAATAGAGCCTTTCAATATCAAACTTTCAAATGTCTTCAATTTCAAATAGTAGCTCTAGGGAGAAAAACACTAACCTAAAGATTGCACACACCCGAAGATTCTCAGCATCAGAGCATACCTTTCGCTTTCTTCACCAACTTGATCACTTCAGAAAAAATTCACTATAGGAGTGACAGCATGAACTCTCATTTATAACTGATTTTCAACAAAATACACAATATTTGCATTTAATGATGAAGTGGGCTTCAATTGAATGTGACAAGAGATTTGGCTTAATGTGATCATTAAATATTGTACTCTATGAATGATTGAAATGACATATAAGTGTCACATCCAATAATGATTATATCCGCGACATGCGCGGGCATATTTATCTTTCACTAGCTATCCTTTTAGTCGCATCATCGCTATCTTTTCACTTTTCCAATACGCAAGTTCTGGTTGAACTATGAACATTGAAAAAGGCTATTTCAAAGAAGTGAGTTTAATTGGACAGTAAGACATGACTTCCCTTTGGTGTGTTTTTTTAAAAGAACACGTGAGTAGCAAAAAAGACTAAATCCTGATAACACTTAATGCAAGATGAGGCCTGCAATTGAACTTTGAGCCTTGAACTAGACAAGTTCAAGATTCATAGTTCAACGAAAGAAGGGAAATTGCAAACCATGCTCTCATTTTCACAAAAAAGTGAAGAAAGGAAATACACACCATAGGGTGACTTTCAACCTTGAACCTTGAACTAGACAAGTTCAAGATTCAAGTTCAACCGACAGGGGCGAAATGCAAACTTAGACTGAAAGGTATTTATTGAAATGAGACTGTAAACTCCTGATTTTTAGAAGATAATCAAACAAAGGGTATGAGTCAAAAATTAGGGGTAACACTTATATATATATATATATTTTATAGGGTTTGTCAAGGGCTCAGATTCCTGAGATTGAGGATGTCACCCTTTCTGCCATTGACTTTGGCTTAGAGAGCTATGTGGTATCATTTTTTGCACACCTCTTGTTTATAGTTTTAATTGAACGCATGTGGTAACATATTATTTCTCTTATGTTAATTTTGTTTTTTTTAGCCTACCCCACCAAGCTCGAGGTCATTAGGAAAGAGGAAGAAATCATGGGGGACATTGAAACAAAAAAAAAGGTAATTAAGTCCAATTTAAGCATATTTGTTGAAATGTATTATGAACATTTCAATGTAGTATATATTGATGAAAGCACTTGACTTGTTTATTATATACATGTAGAATCAATTGGGTTTCACTGAACTGACGAATGCTCCAGACATTGCTAATATTTAGGAGAGGGAGGAGGTAACATGTTTTAATATTTACTTTCAATTGCATTCTTGTTTGTTCAAAATATTTTAGAAATCATGTTCCTCTATTAGTATGTCATTTTATACAACTTTTCATACAGGAATTGGTCATAGCTTCCTCAGATGAGGCGAACCCTTCTCCACTTCCTATGGATCCCTTGCCTAGCACACGAGATCTAGTTGCGGTATGCATTTTCTTTTCAGTCCATGCATTTTTTATTTTTTAGTATTTTTGATTTATAACATGTATTTTGTATTATTTTTTTTGTTGTAGGACCCTTCACCACTACCCGTCATTCCTTTCCCTAGCCATTTTTATAGGATTCCCTCTCGCCCACTACAGAACCCATTGCATTTATTAGTCAGCCCAAGCATAAGAGATCTAGCTGAGGCTTCAGTATGCAAATTACAGCCCAATATTTATGTATTTTGATATTATTCTGAGATAATATATATGGCTTAACATTTGAATTGTTCTTGTGCAGAGACTTAGTGAACCAAGTGTTGCTATGAAGAAGCTAGATTTTGATGATCCACCATAGTCATAGATATATCGAGACATTGTATAGATCTAGTTGTGGTCATTGAATGACCAAATTTTGTATATATATATACACACACACATGTGACATTTGTACATTGTATATATCGACCTGGACATAGTTGATGTCATTTTTTGTAACTCTATTATGGATTTGGCATGTATGCCATGTATTGATATGTACGCTATTATTATTGTCAATGCCACATTGTTGTAACTCTATTATTGATTTGACATGTATGCCATTTTTTTATATGTACACAATTATTGTTCATTTTGATATATATGAAACTTGATATTCAATCCAATTTATTCATTGTGTCTTCATTTTTTCATTGTTAGTATGTAAATATGTTTGTGTATATGTAGTCATGTGTAGGATTTATTCCTTAAGTGTATTCTTGTTTCATGACTTGCATATATTCATGTGTCTACATTATAACTTAATGTACTTATGTGTATTCATGTATATGCTTCATAACCTAAATTCATGAGGACAAGCTTCATGCATGACTTAAATGAATTCATGTGTACAATTCATAATCTATGTCCTACATGTATGCTTCATGAATTAAGAAAATTCATGTGTATGCCTTATGTGTGTTCACAAGTGTACTTCATGATTTAATTTATGTGTTCACGTATATGCTTCATAAAATAAATTCATGTCCTGCATGTATGCTACATTGTACTCATGTGTATACATGTACTTCATGATTTATGTGCTACATTATATTCATGTGTATCCTTCATGTCATATATGTATGCTTCATGACTTCAGTAAATTCATGTTTATACTTCATGTTGTGTAATCACATATATGATTGGTGACTTAAATGAATTCATGTACTATGTGCTACGAATATTCATGTGTATGTTTCTTGACAAGTGAATTCATACATTATGAGTATTCTATTTGGCTTAAGAATGCCTATATGTGTCATCACTACCTCATGTGTATTAGAATTCATCCCTTACATACATTCATGACTATAATCAGGCCTTACAAGTGTTTGTATGTACTATACATGCCTTACATGTAGTGGTGAGTGTGTGTGTGTGTGTATTTGGGAACCTGTTAAGAAAGACACAAACACTCAATAAGTCATTTCATTAGCTCAAAAGGTTAGATAAAGCATACAAAACCCACTAATATAGACCTATTGCCTTCTAACTAAGAGGAGTGTGATTAGTAACATATTAGCCCTCAGAATATGCTACAATCAATGATTAATACAACCTAGCATGAAAGATTTTAGATTATAAACAAGATAAAAAGATGATAAATTATGCATTCTAGGTCTAAAAGTTGAAATGAAAACAATGTAAAAGCATGGAATAAGAAGTGAAATATTAGTCTAGGATTAATCCAACAGCATAGAAATGTATTTTTAATCTAAGATGAAGGCTCCTTTACTCTCAAAAATGGCTTCTATTTATAGAAGAATGAGAGGGAGAGAGGGGGGACAAGGTGAATTAATGAGGTGAGGGCCTCATTAATGGAGGTGTAAGAAGCATTAATGCCTTGGGCATTAAAGAGGTATGGAGGAGGCATGGACTTAAGGCATTTTCATTAATAAGACATTAATGAAAGCCTTAAAGAAGCAAGGGAGGGTGTAAGACGATGGCTTGAGAAGGTGGACCTTAAGAAAGTCAAGCTTGAGAAAGTGGACTTTCTCAAGTGGGTTGAGTTGTTAAGCATTCCCTAATGGAATGTGACAACATTAGGAGGTAGGTTAGAGTAGAATTAGGATTAGGATTAGATTAGCAAGGGTGAATGGGTTGAGAAGGGTTAGAACCCAAGATAGAAGTGATTGAGATAGGTTAGGTTAGGGTTTAGGGGAATATTAATTAAATGAATTAAACTTATTTAATTCATTCAAAAATAGGAATATTAATTATTTAAGCTTTTTATTGCTTTTGAATAATTAGGGGACTATAGCCATTTTAATTAAATTAAATAGACTTAGGGGAATGGGTTAATTGCAAGTGGGTAATTGATTTAGGGATTTATTTAATTCCTTTATAATTAAATACTATAGCCATGTTTGAATTTGGTTTGATTTAAATGGTTTGAATTGATCTGAATCATATGGCTATAATAGTTAATATAAATTAGTGATAAAAATCACCTAGGACATTAAATTGATTTGAAAAATTATGCCAAGCAGTAACAGGGTCGTTTGGACATAATCGAGGGTATGATCACACTTAGGGCAAATAGGGTCCATAGTTGGAATAGACCAACTTTAGGTGGTTACAGTGAGTACCCTTCATTCTTTGAAGGTTTTCTTGAAATTTGATAAAATAAAAATTCGGATAAATTACAATCCTAAATCATCCTCAGAGCAGCAACATTTTTGTTCATGGTTTACCCGATGCCGATAGACCTTAGGAAGGCTCGCTAACATACCCAATGGTGCTTAATGCACCTTAGGGACACTTTTGTCCGGCATGGACGTGAATGTTCTAGTGACTTCGTGGGAGAAATGAGGTTGTCACTAGCATTTAACTGGCCAACTAGAGCTAATGACATAGACAATTCGATGCTAGGACTCACTGTTTAAAAGATACCCAATGGTGCAACTTTCAACTGAGCACCACTGCAAGTTTTTGCATAAAGTGAGATTGCCCTGCCAAATTTAAACAAAGTCAAACCTTGAAGAATGGAGTGAGGTTATTGTAGGCCTTGGTAACATGGTCCTATAATATTTAATGGTTTTTTGATATGTCTCACAAGGTCCGAGATACAAGCCTCAGAAGATCGCTGCCCAATCGTGCTTAGTGCACCTTGGGGACACTTAAGTCCGCCATGGTCATGAACGTTCTAATGACTATGAGGGAGAAAAAAAGTTGTCACTAGAGTTTTCCCAGACAATTGGAGCTAATGGAGCAGACGATTCGATGCCAGGACTCACGGTTTGAAAGATACCCAATGGTGCAACTTTCAACTGAGCACCACTGCAAGTTTTGGCATCAAGCGAGATTGCCTTGCCAATTTTAAACAAGCTCAAATCTTCTAGAATTGAGAGAGTTTATTTTGGGCCTTGGTAACACGGTCCTATAACATCTAAAAAAAATTGATAGGTCTCACGAGGTTTGAGATACAAGCCTCGGAAGATCGCTTCCCAATCGTGCTTAATGCACCTTGGGGACACTTTAGTCTACCATGGTCGTGAACGTTCTAGTGACTTTGTGGGAGAAATAGGGTTGTCACTAGAATTTACTAGGAAAATTGGAGCTAATGGAGTAGATGATTCGATGCTAGGACTCATGGTTTGAAAGATACCCAATGGTGCAACTTTTGACTGAGCACTATTGCAAGTTTTGGCATCAAGCGAGATTGCCTTGCCAATTTTAAACAATGTCAAATATCCTAGAAAGGAGAGAGGTTATTTTGGGCCTTGGTAACATGGTCCTAAAGCATCTAAAATTTTTCCGATAGGTCTCACGAGGTCTAGGATACGAGCCTTAGAAGATCGCTTCTCAGTCATGCTTAGTGCACCTTGCAGACACTTTAGTCTGCCATGGTCGTGAAAATTCTAGTGACTGTGTGGGAGTAAGAGGGTTGTCACTAGCATTTATGTGGAAAATTAGAGCTAATGGAGCAGATGATTTGATGTTAGGACTCACGGTTTGAAAGATACCCAATGGTGCAACTTTCAAATTGAGTACCACTGCAAGTTTTGGCATCAAGCGAGATTGCCTTGCCAATTTTAAACAAAGTCAAAAATCCTAGAATGGAGAGAGGTTATTTTGGGCCTTGGTAACACGGTCCTATAGCATCTAAAAAAATTTTGATAGGTCTCACGAGGTCCGAGATACAAGCCTCAAAAGATCGTTGCTCAATCGTGCTTAGTGCACCTTGGGGACACTTCAGTCCGCCATGGTCATGAACATTCTTAGGACCAAATTGATGGTGAAATCCTTAGTGAGTGGTCATTTTATGACACTATTGAAAGTCTCAAAGTCTAGTGTTGAGAAACAAGCATGGTTTCTTTGTAAAATGGGTCAAATTAGCCCTCTTAGTTTAGTGATAGAGGTAGTTTTGAGTTACTTGGTCCAAAACACCTAGGGTTTATCTTGAGATATGTTATGAATCTTGAAAAAGGGTATTCAAATGTGTAATTAGGTTACAAATTTTATTGGAAATATTTTGAGAAAGGATTTAAAAATCCTCACTGCTGTACTAGTTGACTGTGCAAGTTGGGACAGTTTGGAGAAGGGAGATATAATGCATACAAGAACGAGTTGAGATGTTGGGGAATGGATGATTGGAGTATTTTGGGATCCTTAGGGGATTTAGGATCACCCATCAAAGCATAGTTGATGGTTGAGGTTGAAGATGTCTATTGCATGGGAATGCATGACATGAAGTTGAAACATAAATGAATGGTTTGAGTTTGATGAAGTGAATGGAGATCCAAGATGTGGAGTCTAGTAGGTCTAAGAGAGATGTGAGTTGACATATGATAGGTCTATGGAGTGTATAGGGTTGAAAAGTGATCATACTAGATGAATATTGAAGGAGTTGTTATCAAACAAAGAAGAAATAAGCCATTAAACTACAAAGAAAAGATTAATCACCACTACATTATGCACTATGGAGACTTATTGTAAACACTTCTAACTGGACTAAATGACCAAAAAACCTTTAGAATCATTTTGGTCCATCATCAAGTCATCCACTACATGAACCATTATTACAATTTACAGAAACATGAGATATGCACCGCATGAGCCATTGTTATAATTGTAATGAATCATAATTAAATGATATTCTCTTAGTTAAATGGTACACAGTAAACTATTAAAAATGTGGTGCCTTGGTATATACAAATCAACCCATGGCCACTTTTATATACAATTTGATCTTCTTTCAATATACAAAATGTGGTCTCCAAATATGCATGTGGACCACTTCATAGTCATTTATATTTACAAAAAAGTGAAGTTAGATTGTTTCGCAAAATTTATATACAAAATTGTCAAAATAATTCTACCATTTGTAGAATGATTCTTAATGATGGCCCATAATCTATTGAGAAAACCTTCTAGATCATCTCTAACCCTTGTTGTGTCATGTATTGCCTTGTGTTCAAATTCACAAAGTTTCCATAAATTCTTATTACGAGGTCTACCAGTATACTTTATCAATTCAATATTTGATGCAACAATAAGGTTCGAGTAATGCAAAATATGTCTATGTGTCTCATATTCCTCAAACAACCAATTCTTGGATTTTGCGATAGGGTACTTGCATTTCATAGAAGCATAAATGAATACAAAATTCAACATACAAAGTGTAATAGAATGATGGTAAGATGTCTCAAAGTCATCAAAAAATAACACATTATATTTTTATAGCATACCTTCTAAGCCATGTCCATGTCACAACAACGGATCCTATTGGGTACTCAATACCCTCTCCATCAATGACTGTCGTTGTCAATTTCTTTTTTCCGTCAATACAATGACACAAAAAGTAATCAGTACCTTCCTCATTCTTCTCATTTTCAACAACTAAATATATATGACCTGCAATTCATAGAGGGATAATTTAACACCCTAAACACTTATGAAATTGAGAAATAAATTGCAGAATAAATTGAGGAATCACCTAGTTCAACTAGGTCAGATATGTGATCAAAATCCGTTGATGCTTCAAACTGGTTTAATTGTAGTGCTCTAGGAAGTTGATATGTATCAAGTAGTTGCAAAGGTGTATAAGACCGTTCGTTAACCCACTCTTTTGATTTGCATTCCTCCCACCCAAAATTCATACAAGACAAGAAAAAACATTCCATTAATCTAGTATAAATACCCAATGATGCTACATTTGAACTTCTAAATGAGTGCATGTCACTTGATCCTGTAAGTGTACAAAAATCTAGATAGTTTCCAATGTTAGACTCATTTATCAACCAGAAAAACCTATTAACTTCATTACCTGTTCCCATCATAGAGTTGCACCATCTCACAATTATTTGTGCATTTATTAACTCTGCACCACCTTCGTACTTCAATTCCTCTATGGAAAGAGCTCTTTTTACACATGCACCCGCACCATCATGCTCGCCTTTTCCATGCCCCGCCTCCATGAAATTCCAAAAATGTTGAATGCCACTTGTCACATGCATCTTACTCAACCAATAGAACATCCTTGCATTCTTGAATTGTGAGGTGCAATTATCTGACCAGATTATGTGTTTGTTATATTCAATACCTCTTTCCCTTAAATTATCATAGAAAAATTTGAAGCAACCTTGCACAAACTCTAATGAATGTGTGCGATCGTCACTGATGTAGAAGTGATACTCTCTTAAAACCTTTCTATCTGCATTTGTGCTATCATGTGCATGCAAGAATACTACGTGTACAAAGATTGTCACTTGTATAGAATGGTAATACACTGCTTGCACTTCATTCTAAGGTTTAAGTGTATAATTCTTAGCAAAATCAACAATGGAGACAATAGTACCAAGGGGAAAAGTCTCCTTACATATCTTGAATTGCTCATCCAACCACCTAGCTCTATGTGAATGACGTATGTACTGATAAACTAGTTTCTCTTTAAATATCTTCATAAAATCAGCTACGCATACATCATTTTTCACTAACTCACACCTCTTAAGTTATTTTCCATCTTTTAGACCATAAGTTACTATCTTGTATTTTCCAAAATAAACTAGTGTATTTCCAATCTCATATGTGCTCTCTAGATGGTGACATATCTGCAAATTTCTCATACCACCACATGCACTATAAGATCCATTCATACACATCATCTTATAATAAATGCAACCATCATCTCAATTGCATAATACACTTGAAATAAAATCTCTTGATGACGTAGGAGGTGTTTTAAGACCACATTCCTGCAAAATAGTGTTAGTGTGCAAAGTACAACAAACATGACAATATATATCACAATACATGGAAAATTCAATATGTACCCTACAACAACATGTAGTGCACACATGATTAATCTTGACATAAAAGGGTTTCGTCATTTCAAAAAATCTTTGACTAATTTTAATTTGAGGAAACCTATGGAGGAATCTTTCATAAAATTGTGTTTGTGTCATATCCAAAAAGTGTTTTGGATGTGGCATATGATTTGTAGATCTGATTCTCCTCCTAACAACGTTTCTTTGGTTGGGTGAAACCCTTGTTTTGTCATGCCAAAAATTTTCAATTAATGATCTTAATGCATCAATGACAACCTTGTCCTTGCATGGGAATCTACCCGAGAATGACCAAAGAGAATTAGTGTTTAAATCCTCAATTTTGTCTCACCTTTGTAAGTCTCTTCATAATGTTGATCTACCTATCCTTACTGACTTACTTGTTTTGCTTACTATACAAGATTTTTTCATTTCCTTTCCCATTATAGTTGATGTGAGGACACGTCGAGTAACATTAGCATCTTTACTATGTGATTTTGAACCAATGGCTTGGTATGCATTGAATAGATTCCTCACAATGATTCTCTCAGTACTATTTTCAGATGTTCTCAACCCCACAATTGTCATTGTCTCTCTAAATTTTAGATTCTTAATCATTTCAAAAACTACTTGACCCTACGAATAATATCATAAACATAGAATAACATGTGAACATCAAATACAAAAAATAAGAACAAATTAACCATTTTATTGAAATGAGAACTTACAATGATAAAATAACATTAAAAACACAATTTTCAATCATTGCAAAGAAAAAATGCAAAAAAAGTGCAAACACGCCTGTTCCTGGCGTAAAACAATAGAAAAATAGTTGTGGGACCTCTAAACAACTTGCAATGATTTTTTTAAGACCGTTGAACCAATCAAAGCTCCTAATTCCATAGAACCCGATCGGGTTATGAGAACATAAAGGCTCTATTTTCCTGATTACTTAGAACCCAATCAGGTTCTAAAAAACTAAGAACAAAGGAGGAGAGAGAGAGAGAGAGAGAGAGAGAGAGAAATTTCACTCGCTTGAAACACCTATGTACTAGGAGGGTATTAAATTGTAATAACTATGTACAAAAGGTTGGAAGATTGCAGAAAAAATCATGGATGGCCATTGAAAGAAGCAAAGGAAACCAATCGGCCATTTAAAAAATTCATGGGCAACCATTGAAATAAGCTATTTTTCTAGAGGGAAGAGAAGAAAACTTTTGCTAATTTGCAATGGCCCAAAGCGAAGGGAGAAACTCTACTTCCAGATGTATTTCAGGTTGCCCATCTATACAATTTAGTGAAGAAGGGTGTGCATTTTCATATTCCTACTGCTCGAATTGTTACCAATTTGTGCCTCCTAAATACTGTGAAGATTACCATACATGTCTTTTATACCAACTTCATGAAGTGAAGGAAGAAAACAAAATACTTATGGCAGAGGGTGAGAAACAATTTGGAATTACTAAAAATCTATAAGAAGAGATGAGATTATTGTGAGAAGATGGGGAAAATCAACTTTGTCAAATTATCCAAGCCCTGAGACAACAAATTTCATCATTGTGTGTAGAGAGAGAGAACCAATTGGGAACAATTCAAAGAATGAAAAAAGAGATTGAAATCTTTCATGCAGAGGAAGCGAAACAAAGTGAGAGTGCAAAAGAGGAGATTGGGTTACTTCAGAAAATCTCAGGCAAAGCATTGGCTAATCCAAATGTTATGCTCTGTGCTTCTGATGGTTCAAAATTTCTCTCTCTCTCTCTCTCTCTCTCTCTCTCATAGGTTATGGAGAATAAAATGAATAGTTTTTACTTCTTCAAAACCCGATCAGGTTTTGAAGTACTTTTTTCTTTTTAGAACCCAATCGGGTTATTCAAAATTTAGAAACCCGATCGGGTTATGGCTCGGGAAGAGGCTTGAAAAATGACCCAAAGGCTTGGAGGCTCATTTTCCCTCCATTTTTGTTCTTTTAGACATTTTTTTATCTTGTAAGATTATTTCTTGACTTTATCTTCATCAAGTTTACAATTTTTCAACTGCGTAGCTTTATAATTTTCACCATAATCTCATACGTCTTCTTAGTTTTCTAACCATATAAATTTTTCTATTTTTGGACAACATTAGCATAGTAAACTTTAATTTTCTTTACTAGTGTCTTGATTGTACTCATAGACATATGTCTACCATTTTTTAATAACTTTTGAAATACTTAATCAAATTACAAATAAATAATATATTATTGTTCTACACTTGATTCTATACACTTTAAAAAAAAATAGTTTTCATTTTCAATTATTTTGATGCAAGTTATGCCCAGCGCATGAACAGGTACCAAATTTTCAAGATGCGATCACTTCAAAAAATCACAGAAAAAAAAATACTCATCAAAAAATTACAAAAAAATACACAATTTCTAGATCTCACTCTTACCTATCATCCTAACAAAGTGATTTAAAAAATACTGAATATAACTATACATTTTGTACTACACATGGAAACACCTGTGTTATGTTTTTCCAAAAAAATAAGGAACATATTTTTGTGCGCGCGAGGTTTGACCCTCTTAATATTATCGGGTTTTAAAAATAATTAGTGTTCTAGAGACTAGATTCAGAGTACTACAATTTTTATTTTTAACACATCTTATTTTGAGTCCATGAACCTCAAACTCTTGTTCCAAGTTCACGTTTACCCAATTTTAGAAAAAATGTGTCCACTTATACCCCCTTTTTGGTCCACAACTTGGCACAAAATTTTATGTGGCCTCTAGTCCACTTGGTTAATGTTATCTCTCAATTCTCGGTGTTGTATGTGTATCTTGGTTATACTATTGTTCGGTTATACTGTGTATCTTGGTGTAGTCTATTGCTCGGTAAAGTCAGTCTACTCGGTAATCACTACACTCGGTTAACTCTGTACTTCGGTGATTATACCAAATGGTCTATTTCTGACTTTGTTACCAACTATCCATTTGTGTTCTTGAGTACTAATGAAAACCTTCAAATCATAGTTGGAGTAATAATTTTGACAACATATATTATTATAGATAGTATTAACGAGTATGGTGGTATAATTGATACAAATCAATGTTATGATAACTTTGATTATGCAGATAAACAAACGATTGAATATGTTTTTTATAGTTGGCATAATTTTTGTAGATGACTTAGTGAATTACACAAGACTATACCTGATTGACTATATAAGAAGATTCAAATGAGATGGTGAGATGCTTTGAGGCAAGACAGAGAAATGATGGAGAAATCCTTAATCTTACTAAAGCTTGAACTACCTATTGAAGATGTAAAGATTTTAATTGAGGAAATGAGACCTAGATTCAAAAAAAGAACTAGATATGAAAGATAATTATTTGTGAATCCCAATTAGTACATGATGAGACAATTTTCATCATGAAGGATATATCGAAAGAACACAAACCAAAATAAACTATCCAAGAGGAGGTGACAGTATAAGAACTTGGCTCTACTAAAAAAATAATTGATGATATTCCAAGTAATTTATCTCTTGATGCAACACAACAAGTTCCACGGTGGGAAGTGGACTTATGACCCCATTTGCATAAGATGCTTAATTCAGGCGAACGACTAGACAGAAACCAAAATAATTTACAAAAGCAACTAAATCTATGCAAAATAGAAATCTACTTCCACACAGAATCCTAAAACATGCTACACTAACATTAAAAAAAATCTAAAGTAGATGATTCAAACCATCTCAATACCAAATGCTCAGAAAATACTCAAACTACAACTGTTCTTGAATTATATAGTCCGTACACTTTCTGACACAATGAATCCAACCTCCATAAAAGGTCAAGGATAGCCTTAAGTAATTTACCAAGACACAAAATTACCAATTTCAGATAGTTATCTAACCAATTGCTCAAAGTTGCAACTTTGCAACAAATGTTGTCAATGACATTATTGACAACTTTTACATCTTTTTGGATTTTCTATCTAACCATGGTCAAAAGTCCACCAAACTTCACCAAATGTCTATCTAAGGTGTAATAACAAAGAAATAGGACCTCAAGTCCCTTACTTGTCCAATTTAACATTATAATGGACAAAAACACCCTATTTGACCTAATGTGGACTTGCTTGCAAATAAGATCTCTAAAGACCTATTAAGGCATCCTAACTTAACACACTACACACTAGGACTAACTTAACCCCCTTATTAATCTAGTGGTTTGGCAAGAACCACTACAAGACAAAAACACTTAGGAACCCTAGGCCTTCCATTAACCCTACCTAGGTGCTCCTACACCATACTCCCCCCACAAGGGAAAGTTATGTTACTCATGTGGACAAGATATCCTCTAAAATGCCCACCTTCTTGAAGTATGCCTCTGAAATCCATGAGGCCTCTGATTCTGATCTATCCTTCCACTAAATTAGGTGTTCCATGTCAACTATGTGCCTTGTATTCTTCTTAATCCTGGAATCCAAAACTTTTTCAGCTACCAACTGTGGTTTGGGAGGTAATACAGTAGCTCCAACATCACCACTAATTCCTTGACTACTTTGATTGATCTCATCTATCTTCCCTCTGAACTTGATTAAGTCTTGTACATTGAACACCAAAGATATGCTCAAATCTAATGGTAAGTCTATCTTATATGCATTCATCCCATATTTGTCTAGGATCTTGCAAGGTCCCACTCTTTTCATCTGAAGCTTGGTAGGGACACCTTTCTATAACCTTGACTTATTCAAATGAACCATCACATAGTCACCTACTTCAAACTGAATTTCTTTCCTCTTTTCATCAACTTTGGCCTTCAACTTTTGTTGACTATCTTGGATTGTATGCTTGACATGTTCTTGTATCTCCTTCATTTTTTGAGTGAAGACCTCAGCATGATCACTCCTGTACTCCATACCTCCAAGATCCCTAAACTCACACACACCCCTTGGGTGCATGCCATAAACTACCTCAAATGAGATTCTCCCTGACATCCTATTCTTACTGTCATTGTATGCATACTCTGCTTGGGGAATGACCACATCCCAAGTCTAACCATACTCCTTAGTTAGGCACCTTAATAGGTTACCCAACACTCTATTAACCACCTCAGTTTGGCCATCAGTCTGAGGGTGGTAATCTAAACCAAAAGAAAGATTGGTACCCAATCTAGTCCACAATGTCCTCCAAAAATGACTCATGAATTTCACATCCCTATCTAATACTATGCTAATGGGAAGACCATGGATCCTCACAATCTCCTTAAAAAAAATAGGCTATATGGCTAGCATCATTAGTAGTCTTGCAGGGTATGAAATAACCCATCTTGCTAAATCTATCGACCACTACATAAATGCTATTATATCCTTGCTTGGTTTTGGGTAGACCTACTATGAATTCCATGCTCACACACTCCCATGGCCTATTAGGGACTGGTAAAGGTTGATATAAACCTTCATTTCTTATTTCTCGTTTATCTTTCATGCATACAACACACTGCTCCACATATTTGGTAACATCTCTTACCAACTTTGGCCAATGGTAGAACCTTTGCACAAGCTCCAAGGTTTTTTTCATACCAAAGTGACCACTTAAACACCCATTGTGTTTCTCCTGTATGATATTCATTCTCATAGAGCCTCTGGGCACACATAACTAGTTACCCCTAAATAAAAATCCATTTTGTAAAGTAAACTCTGAGAACTTGCTATGGAAATGGTTCTAAAAGTCAACACACACCATGTATGCTTCCCCAAAGTCTTCATCTACATTGTAGAGATCTCTAAAACTATCAATGCCTATGCTATTCAACTAGACTTCTTGGACTGTCAACAACCTCTTGCTTAGTGCATCTGAAACCTTACTGAGTTGCCCTTTCTTGTGCTTTATTGTAAAGGTAAATTCTTGTAAATGCTCCATCCATTTCAAATGCCTATTGCTTAGTTTTTCCTGAGTATTAATGTAACTAAGGGCTTGGTTGTCAGTGAACACCACAAATTATTTGGGCAATAGATAATGCCTCCATTTTCTAAGGGACTGAACTAAAGCATATAGTTCTAAGTCATAAGAAGAGTATTTCTTCTTAGCCTCATTTAATTTCTCACTAAAGAAGGCAATTGGCCTACCTTCTTGACTCAATACACCCCCTACTTCCATTCCAATAGCATCACACTCAATGGTAAACAATCTCTCAAAGCTTGGAAATTGTAGGATATGTTGAGTGGCTACTTGTTTCTTTAACAAATCAAAGACTTTCTCTGCTTCTACTGTCCATCTAAACTTACTTTTGACCCCACCTTTGATAGTATCTAATAAAGGAGCACAAATACCACTAAATTTTCTGATAAACTTTCTATAAAACTAGGGTAATTCATGGAAACTTCTTACCTTAGTGGCCATTTTAGGATAGCTGTAACTTTCTCTTGGTCCATCTTCAAAGACCCTTTGGACACTACAAAGCCCAAGTACGCCAATTATTCCTTGAAGAACTCACACTTTTCAAGGTTGATAGCCAATTTCTCTTCATGTAATCTCTACAATACTTCTTCTACATGCCTAATATGCTCCTCCTTTGTCTTGCTAAATATCAGTATATTATCAAGATATACAACTACAAAATTCCATGTGAAGTCCTTGAGCACTTTATTCATGAGCCTCATCAATGTGCTCAGAGAATTTGAGAGACCAAATGGAATTACAAGTCATTCATATAGCCCATCTTTGGTCTTGAATGTCATTTTCCATTCATCCCCTTCTTTCACCTTGATTTAGTGATAGCCACTCTTTAAATCCAACTTGGTAAAGTACATTGCCCCTCCAAGGAAATCCATGAGATCCTCAATCCTAGGTATGGGTAACTTATACCTTATTATGATTCTTTTTATAGCCCTTGAATCTATGAAAAGTCTCCATTTTCCTCCCTTCTTTAATGTGAACACAATTGGGACTGCACATGGGCTTATACTCTTCTTGCTCAAGCCTTGATCCAAGAGTTCTTGCACTTGCCTTGCCACTTCCAAATTTTGATCAGGGGTTAACTTGCATGCTGCCTTGTTAGGAAAAGATGCACCAGGGACAAAGTCTATCTAATGACTTACTACCCTTCTAGGAGGTAAGGTAGTAGGAGTTCCATCACTCACTATATCTTTTTACTTCTCAAGTAATGCTTATATCTCTAATGACATTGGCTCCTTGACTGGTTTTTCTTCCTCCTTAAGTCTGATCACAATAGCATACCCTTCCTTCTCATCTTCTTTGAGATCCCTCACAAACTCCTTTCCACTACACAACATGACATTAGGAGTCTTGGATTGTGGCTCTTCATCTTCTAGCAAAGAATGAATCTTGAAAGTTCATCCTCCTTTCTTGAAAGTGATGTAATTCTCCTTTCCATCATATACTGCCCCATTGTCAAATTTCCAAGGTCTTCCTAATAGAAAATGACAAGCATCCCGTTGGTAGGATGTTAGACAATAGTTTGTCCTTGTAGCCTACAATTGAAAACTCAACCCATTTCTACTCATTCACCAATACACTTTGGCTCTTGTTGAGCCATGTTACCTTGTATGGATTCACATGGCTTATTTTTCTTAACTTGAGTTTGACTACTACCTCCTCTGATTTAATTTATCTGTAGACCTTGAATCCACAATCACCTTACATACTTTACCAAGGATTTTGCATCTAATTCTAAATAAATCTCTCCCGTGCTTGGGCTCATCTTTACTTGTTTGTCTTATCAAGACCCTTCTAAACATTAATTTCTCACCCATCTCTGAATCTAGATGGTCAATCTCAGGAGCTTTGACACTTGAAGTGTCTTCATGGGCATATTATACTATTATTTTATCACTATTTGAAGTAGTAGGCTTGTCAGGACATCTATAGGCTGGATGACCTATTTTTCCACAATTATAGCACTTCATACTTGAAAAGTATGAGTTACTTATACCTCCTCTTCCTCTGCTAGGAACACTCTGATTGCCTCTACCCCTGCTATATGCTTCTCTTGGTGTGCTTTCAGTATTATGCTTTGTCAAATTTTTCTTACCTTGTGTCCTTTCCTCACTGCCCCTGCCTTGGTAGCCTCCTCTTTGACCTCTTTTGTCTCTTCCTCAACCTTTTTTGTTCTTGAAGTTGGAATCACCCTTCTTCCTATTCTTCTCTTCCACTCTTAGGGCTAATTGATGACACCTTTGCACTATGGTTAGTGTCCACAAACTGATTTCTTCTTGGATGTTCCATTTCAATCCACCCAAGTACCTAGCAACTTTGATAGATTCCTCTTCTTGTTTCTTAGATCTAAGATATAATCTTTGGAATTCCTCTATATATGAGGCCACATCTAGTTCTTTTTTATTCAAGTTCTATCTTTTCCTATGAAAATGAATCTCATAGTCTTCAAGAAGATGATTCTCCTTTAGCTTGGTCACCATTGTATTCCAATTTTCTATGGGCTGCTTACCCATTCTTACCCTCTCATCTTGAAGGTATTTCCACCATGTTAAGGTTAACCCTCTGAGTCTTGATTTGGCCACCTTGAGCTTTTGTGCTTCAGTCACTCCTTCAAACTTGAAATGGTTCTCCATTCCTTCAATCCAATCCATTACTGCCTCTATGTCCATCTTTCAACTAAACAATGGGATACCTTCCAATGCCTTTCTTCCTAGGGATTTTATGGCTTTTAGGAAGGGCTCTTCATTCAAGATAGGGTCTGGTTCAGGGATAAGGTCTTCTTCTGCTATCTTTTTACCCTTATCACTGCTTTCTAATTATTTGTTTCTGGCTACCGCATTAGCAACTTCTTCTAGCCTTATCTTCATTCCTTCTAAGTCTTCTTCAAGGAGTATGTTATTCTCTTTTTTCTCATCAACTTCCTTAGCTAACTCTTCATTTTTCACCATTATTGACTCTCCTACTGATTCACCAGTAGTTGCAGACATACACTAACTTTCCCAAGTCTTTAACTTTCTCTGATACCACTCTAATGTAACAGAAGTCTTTCTCTACCCTATCTTATTCTAGGGTATCCTTAGGTCACTTCTCTGACCTATTATGGTTCTAATATGACCCTACTCTCCTTAGGATTATTTTCTTAAAATCCTACTTCTTCAACTTGTGAACACCACCCAAGTAGAACCACAACTCTTCAAAACACCATTTAGGCTCTCAATAGCCCTTCTTGCTCTATCTTTCCAAACTGATCCAAATGGATCCCAAACTCTTCCATATGGAGAGTTAGTCTCCTAGATAGTTTATTAGACCAATTCCAATTTCCACAAACTCCTTTTGGATTAACCCTAAATGAGTTCCAATAACCAATCCAATTTCACCCAAAAGAGGGCTACAAGCATTAGGCCTAATTAGGCTTTTTTCCTACAATAACTTGTAAAACTCCTTAACAAGTTGGAAAAATAACACTAGATATAGATACCCTTTATCAACACACTAAATATTTTCTAGGTATTGTTCCCCAAAAACATCAGTATAGTACCTCCTATAAACATGCCTAAAAATTAGGGTTTCTAAGCAATTCTGTCTATCTGCACAAAAGAACTTGTTCTTGGCACACTAAACTTCTCTCCCAAAATTCTCCTTCAATTTGGGACTCCTCCACTAACCACACTACCTCTCCACAACCACTCATTGAAGCAATGAATGCTTTCAATCCTTTAAATTTTCTTTGCAACTGCTTGTGACCCCTAGTCGTGCATCTCTGGCTCACCTAGGGCATCACCTTATAAATTGCTCCCATGCTTTCCAAGGCCCCTCCTTTACTGTACAAAATATACATGGATTCACCTTCCAAATACCAATTTCTCATGCAAGTTCCACAATGGGAAGTGGACTTATGACCCCATCTGCGCAAGATGACTAATTCAGGCCAGCGACTAGACAGAAACTAAAATAATTTACAAAAGCAACTAAATCTATGAAAAATATAAATCTACCTCCACACAGAATCCTAAAACATGCTACACTAACATAAACAAAAGCTACAATAGATGATTCAATCCATCTCAATACCAAATGCTCATAAAATACTCAAACTGTAACTATTCTTGAATTATACAGTCCGTACACTTTCTGACATAATGAATCCAACCTCTAGAAAAGGTCAAGAATAGCCTTAAATAATTGACCAAGATAAAAAATTACCAGTTTCAAACAATTATCTAACCAATTTCTTGAAGTTACAACTTTGCAACAAATGTTGTCAATGTTGTCAATGACAACATTGACAACTTTTACATCTTTTGGGATTTTCTATCTAACCATGGTCAAAAGTCCACCAAACTTCACCAAATTCCTATCTAAGGTGTAATAACAAAGAAATAGGACCTCAAGTCCCTTACTTGTCCAATTTAACATTATAATGGACAAAAACACCCTATTTGACCTAATGTTGACTTTCTTGCAAATAAGGTCTCTAAAGACCTATTAAGGCATCCTAACTTAACACACCACACACTAGGACTAACTTAACCCCCTTATTAATCTAGTGGTTTGGAAAGAACCACTACAACCCAAAAATTCTTAGGAACCCTGGGTCTTCCATTAGCCCTACCTAGGTTCTCTTGCACTAGTTGGACAGTCTTGTGATACTGAAAATAAATATGAAGGTGATGTAGTAGCACATTCAGGGAAAAGAAAATTAAATTTTGGAAAGAGTTCCAATTCTAATTTAAAGAGAAAGTATGTTGATGTACCCAAGGAAGAAACTGAGGATGATCTTAAAGATGAATATTTTGAGATCATTCAAAGACAATTTGATATTTCTAAAATGAGTCCTATTGAACTAATGAGAGTTTCAGACATACTTAAGTTAAAAGAAGAAAGGGAGAAATTAAGAACTAAGAAGAGAAAAGATCAAGTATTAGAGATAGCCAGAGATATTTTATCTAATATTGTATCTGAATTTTCAATTGATCCCAATGCTCCTACAATTGAAAAAATGGATATTTTGGTTAGTTCTATTACTGAACAAGTTTCAAGTTTGGAAGATGCAACTATGAATAGAGAAAAGTTGGAGCTTGAGAAGAAGAGGATTGAGAAGTTGATGCAAATAATTGCAATAGACAAAGGCCAACTTATAGTTCAAGTCATTGAGGTAAAGGAAACTTTGAAGGAAATTGGTAAATTGTTAGCCAAGATTTCTGATTTTTCATTGATTACTCAACATTTGGAGCTTAAGAGAAATGAAGCTCAATAGGAGCTTAAAAATTTAATTGCTACTTTTGATCCTATTTTACACCCATTTATAGCCTATGGATAAAAAATAAAGGTGATAAATCACAATTTGAAAACATTTCAAGGAGATGAAGACAAGAGGATAACATATTGTGGGAGTTGTAGGGTTATTTTATTCCTACACTTGATGTTATGAAAATAAATATTAAACAAGTAGAGGTAACCCTTGCATTAGCTGATATGAGTACTCTTGAAGCCATGGAAGAGTTAGCTTTTATTTTCCATGAAAAATGTAAAGGCATTATACATCTATAGCAATCATGGGGGAATTCATTAGATACTGCAAAAGAAAAATTTAGAGATGTTTTTGCAAGGTTGTGATTGGTAAGATTTTCTTTTTGAAGCTAATTTTTGTACCTTTTTAATTATTGTCAAAGGGGGAGTAATCTATAGAATTTTAGTGAAAGCGGGAGGAGGTAATCTATATATGATCAATATGGTGAAAATATAGTTGAGGAAATAATCAGTATAAAATAGATAATTATATTACCTATTTCTCTATAGGAAAATGATGAGTTCAAGTTTTTGAATACTGGAAACTTATTAACTCTATTAATTTTGGTTCCTAGGTTACCCTAACCAATTGACAGGATGAATAGGTGAAGCAGATATGCTAAGTGTTCTGATCGGTGAGAAAGAAGATAATAAGAGTTTTGAGTTTTGCATAGTGCTTGAGATGGTCAGAATATTGGGAGATGTGATTGTTACATGAGTCGTATTATGATCAGAGGAGTACACATTTACGACTGCGACAGTTAACTCAATAATGTGTGAAAGATAGTTTTTTAGTAATTGTTCTATGTGATCCAGTTGAGTTACCGATTGAAACTTGATGATCGGATGGTTAAGGAGATTAATTTAATGATGATTTTTTGTATCAAATGTTGGTATTATGTTTTTGGGCCAACATGTGAAAATTTATTCACGCAAATTTTTATGAGTCAAGTCAAATTGAGGGATAACTTTTGGATTGTTTCTTAATGTTTAACCGACTTAATAATAGCTATATAAAGGTATGCTAAATCAGAGATTTAGGGTTGTTGAGCATGTTTTTTGTGGTTTCAATCAAAGTAAAATATTGTGTATTGTGTTAAGAGCTCAGAGACTAAATTGGATCTTACAAGCAAGCACTACCATTCTAGATCAACAAATTGAGTTCATTTCTCAAAGCTAACTCTTTTAGGTTAGCAAGGCTAAATCCCTTAACAAGTTGGATCATAACATATGTTATTGTGTAAATCCTCTAACAAGGTGACTTCTGAAAAAGATTTCAAAATCCTCTAGCAGGGTAGATCTCAACAAGCCTCATTGTACTTATAACAAGGTACTAGTCACTCCTAACAAGGTGAGGCCCTAACAGGGTATTGTAAGTTCCTAACAAGGATACTCCTTTAACTACAGTGAAGATATTTTCGGGTGTCATCCCCACCATGGTTTTTTCCCTCTTACAAGGGTTTCCATGATAAAATTAGTGGTGTTATGGTTTATTATTTTTGGTTGATTGAATTACCTTACTTCTATTGCATAGTTATAGTTACTTGTTTGATTTTGTAGAAGTTACTTAAGAGAATAATAAGATCTTTGGTTGATTTTTTATATGTTCTATTTTAACTGATTCATCTCCCCTCTCAATGCTTCTATATATTTACATGGGGGTCTCCCATTTTGCAGGTTCTACAAATTCTTATAGTGGGGATGCTAGGGTACACCATCCTTCCTTTTCAAATTGGTAAGTTCATTTGATACCATCATCAACAATTTTTTCTTCTCATTCATTTCACATATTAGGGAAGGAGTATTCATTTGTGGAGCTTGACCATTCAGGTACACATAAATAAATTGTGGGGCAGCAATAGAGCTATTGAAAGTTTCACTTTGGGTATGCTCTAGGTTTTGTAGGGAACATTCAGTGAATATCAGCAATAGTGACCTTGATGGAAATATTCTTCCATCACTTAGGTATTCCTTGGCCCTTATTGATATTTCAAAGGCAGCTGGACAACCTACACCTCTCATCGTATGTATGGTCCAAGCTATATTAGTGTTGAAAGGTTTTAGGTAAAATAAAAGGCCATGGGAACTAAAGGGTTTTCTTTAGTTAGGATTATGTTCAATTTCCTATGGAATCTACTATTAAATTCCATCATAGATTCTTGAGCATCTCTCTTAATGTTAATAATTTGGTGAAGCAATGAGGAATGGTCACCCTTCTCACAAAAATGGTTATAGAACAAGTTGCCTAGATCATCCCGGGTAGGTATACTATTTGGGTTAAGGGATCTATACAAATGTATCACTTCCCCTTTCAAATATATGGATATCATTCTTAGGGCTACATTTTTCTCTGTAATATGATGGATGGTAGAGGTATTAGCTACATATATCATGTGATTATTAGGAGTTTTATCATCTTCACCAATAAATTTAGCAAGAGACTTAAAAGTATTAGGGGTAATAGAGTCCCAATTATCTCCAACATCTGGTCCAACAAGAGTTATTTCACTATCCAAAGTCACAAACTTTAACAAAACCATGAGTGGTGTTGGAGGTGGTGTTTCTAATGCACTTGATAAGGTGGTTGAAGCTTTAGATCTGGTCACAAAAGCCAGAGGAGGGATCAATAATCATGGATAGCAGGTGGATATGGATCTTGTGGCATGTCTATGGATCATATACTTATTCTAGATCATACTCTATAATGGTTTGGTCCCACTGAATGTGCCAATAAAAGGAACTATTGATCCTAAAATATGTACTTTAGAAAAGTAGCATGCTTTAGGGAAAGTTTGAGTATCATGGGACCAAGATGCTAATACTCAAAATAAGCTTTGGGATTGAGGAGTATCCTCTCCATGAACATGGTAATGGAAAGAGAAGAAAACTAAAAATGAATCTAAGATATAGGTGATGCGTCAGATCATTTCATTGCCTACTCACAATATTTCTTAAATGAAAAGATAGAACCATAACATCTGAATGTATATATTCTCCCATAAATTTTCCTAGTTAAAAAAAATCCCTTCATTATTCAAATGAGAATATAAAGTCAAGATCCTAGAAAAAAATTTAAACATTCATATCATTTCATGGGTTCATCTATACAAGTCAGGAAGTGATAGAAATATTCAAAGATTCCTATTCATCTATTTACTTATGATTAGATCACAGATAATGAGCATCCCCATTTCTTAATTAATTTAACCTAGATGAGTTAGCTTCAAAATGGGTCATCGATAAAAGAAATCTTAAACATAGATATACTAGAGTCTTATAAGATAACCAATATTTAGATTGACATAGGCTCCTAGTGTATTCAATATCAATTCAAACTAAAAAGGATGAATCCAGCAAAGTCAAATCCAAATTAACATGAAAATATTCAAGAGAAAAGAATGCAAATATGATATCCCTAAAATATATCAGAGGAAAATATCTTCTAGTCAAAATATCAATCTTACCATAACCAAAAATTCCAACCCCTGAAAAGAGAAACAACATCCCCCTTAAAGATAAAACTGTAACCAGAAAGATAAACCCATGCTGATCAGACCACTACTTCGAGAAAATCATTGCTCAAGGCCATTATAGGAGCCATAATAACATGTTTTCACATTAAAAAATTGATCCAATTAACATGTTTCATAGGAGAATAAAAAACTGGTACCACCATCACAATCTACTCTTTAAAATACAAACAACCTTTCCTCGATGGGCTCAAAACACATGGCAGCACGACAGAGTTTATACCTAGAGAAATTTCTTGTTCTTTTTCAAAAGTTCTACAAGAAAAAAATGTGTTCTACATCATTTAAAATTTTTGACCAAACAAGGATGAGGCTTATAGAGGAAAAGGAACACTCTGACCTGCAATAACAAAGTATCACTCGTGGTAGTGGGGCGGTCTATGTAGAGATATACACATATCTCTAACACTCTGTATTGGTATCTAAAGGGTTGATGAAATAAATAAATATGAATTTGAAAGGTCCTCAAAAAGATAATGACATATCAGACTAACTCTAAGCTCTTTTAAGAGCTTGTAACTTCTCTAGGGTAGGAAGGCCAGTAGTTATCTACAGCTCAGAATCACTCCTTGCACTAGGATGCCTCTAAAGATGATCTGACTTAGGGTCTACTAAAAATGTATCCGATGTAATACTAGTGGTTGTAGATGCACTATGACCGATCATGTCACTTTCTTCCTTCTAAGACAAAATGATAACTTTATCTATAGTTGGTGCCATAGATGGTGCTACAGTTAGAAACCTCTAGCTAGCTAACTATCTATGAGTTGGTGTAGATCGATCAACCCTATAGTACTGATCACAAATGGAAACTCTATAGCACCCCTTACAAAAATAAGTAGAATTATATAGGTAGTTAAAGTTGAGGCCCATGTACAACTGTTGTACAAAATTTAATGGAATATAGTCGTTATTAGGATAGCAACCATGTGCGGAAAGGAACCATGGTTAAATCAAAGAGGCTATCTCTAGATCAATGCATCATGTAACCTAATAGACCCCTACCTTTTCCTTCCCCTTATAATGTTGGAATACCTATCCTTTGATGATGTCCTTGGAAAAAATTCTTTGGACTATATCCAAGGACATATCACCCAAGATCTCTACTATCTCATAAATAATCTCTAGGGTGTATGTAGTATGTGTTCTCAAGTGCTCGCTCAGTTTCTCAAGACATAAAAAATAGTGGCACACACACAAATATATATATATATA
>MU227326.1:3618936-3647563 GCA_018584345.1 Thuja plicata | reverse complement strand
TATATATATATATATATATATATATCTTTCCACCCCATTGGATGTACATATCATAGCTCTCAACCTTGTCATCTCAACATCAACATAATGGAAAATAGTACTGATGTCAGGAAATAGGCTCCTTAGGACGTGCGTCATCATGAGGTGCATCATCATGA
The DNA here is from genome assembly GCA_018584345.1 of Thuja plicata. NCBI lineage: Eukaryota > Viridiplantae > Streptophyta > Pinopsida > Cupressales > Cupressaceae > Thuja > Thuja plicata. The sequence continues at coordinate 3,647,405 of MU227326.1, read as the reverse complement.
GGATGTGTCATCTAATGGTAACATGTTAAATATTACAAATTATGTAAATATATTATGTGCATGTAACATGAAAACAAATTTGATATAAAACCATACCATTTATTATAAACAAATATTAAAATCTTAAATGTATAATTCTAAATGATGAAAATTAAATTTATTTATTTAATATTAACATGTACATCACAGACTAATCAGATAAAAAATAACATGTACATCACCTATACTATAATTTAGATGAGATAAATCATAAAATAAAGTATGTATACATCCATAAAGTATTTGTTTCATGTATTTAAGGAATTATAGTTTTATGTATTTAGGGAATTATAAAACAGGGATTGAGAGAGAGAGGGAGAGACTCTTAAGATGATTAAGAAAGATTTAAGGAAATGAGCAAGAGGGGAAAAATGTGCGTGCATGTTCAAGTGAGTGAGTGTGTTTGGGAAATGTTGGATATTTCTAGGATATCATGCAAATATGTGCTAATATTGATATTTTGTCTTTGATGTCAAAATATTCCTAGTTTTGGTGGTAATATTCTTGGTATGTTCAGTGAGAAGAATGATTTAGTATGGATAATGTATTGAAGATCAGATGTTGCAAAACTAAAAATGGTTTTAGTTATGTCTTTAGTTGATCTATGTTTATTTAAAGAGGTTCACATTTTGATTTGAGTGAGTTATGAAGGATTTATCAGAGACTGGTATTTCGGTTGTTCAAGCTGAGACAGTGTTGCAATTTTTGGATCGGTGTGGATCAGTTATGCAATATTTTTGGTCGCTAACATGGTGGTGAGCTTAGGACATGTATGTGTGTCCTCAGCTTGAGTGGTTCATAATTTGGATGTTGGAAAGCTATTTTTATTAAATGACATAGGTTTTTGATTGGTGTACCTAATGAACAGTGTATAAATAATTTTGAATTATGAGACTGATTTGTTCTTATTATTGTCATGAAATTTCATGTTTCTTATTGATTTTTCTAGATCATTCCCTATTCATGTTTTTGTATCACATTGGGTTATGTAATCATATTTAGTGGTTTTCATTTAGTGTGTTGGTGTTCTTATTATTCTTGGCTGACATGATAGTGTAGCTTATTACAAAGGATCGTTGTGTGATTTATGGATCTAGAGTGTGTTTGGGGAGGTTTTTATGGATCATTTATATGTCTTATTTGACATTCAATGGATCACATTATATATTGAGCTTTAAATGAATTACTATTTTGTAATTAGGTCCTTGGAAAACCTTGTGGAAACAAGTTTATGTAATCTATAAAAGGATGTAATCATTTATAATTGTGAAGAGTGTAGTGTAGGGATGGTGAGAGTGTGTGAGTATGATGTATTGATGACTATGTAAAGAGTTATGAATGGAATCTGTAATGGAGGTAGATATTTTGCATACTTCATTGGAGTTGTATTGGCATGAAACACATGCTATCATTCAATTCATGATTAGTGGATTGTAGTCAACAGTGGATTATTGTCAATCTACTTGTTGTAAGGTAGTGATATTTTCTTTGGGTTGAAGTCCTTACTATATTTGAGAAGTAAGCTCTAGGAAGTGTGCCTGAATACATGTGTATTCCCATTGTAATAATCCTAACAATTTATAGTGTTTTTAATAGAGTACATCATCTTGTGGGTTTGATCCCCACCGTGGTTTTTCCCTTAACCAGGCTCTCATGTAAAAAATATTGGTGTTAAGTGTTGAGTAATGTGTTATGATATTGCATTAATGTTTATGATTTAGATATGAGATTAATATTAAAATTTGGATAAATGATTTGAATTTTGGGTACACAACTAATTCACCCCCCCTCATATTTGTGTGCTACCTTATTCCTAACAGTTGATATCAAAGCTAAGTCCTCTTTTGGAAGATTAATCACTTGAGGAGATCTAGGATGGTAGCCTTTTAGAAGGAGAGTTCAAGATTTGAAGATAGTGATTATTCCATATGGAAGGGTCGGATGATTACACAATTCAGATGCATTAGAGAATATTACTAGGAAGTCACTAAGAAGTCTTACAGTCCTTCTCATCTTTCTACTATGACTCCTAATGAGAAGAGGAAATTTTAGTTCAATATGAGAGAAAAATAATATTTGTTGGGTGCTCTTTTAGATACAAAATATACAAATGTCATGGAATTAGAGACTGCACATCAGATAGTGAAAAAATGAGAGACATTACATGAAGGAGATGCATGTGATAACCAAGCCAAGATGAAAAGTTTGAAAGGGAAATATGAATCATTGAAGATGAGTGAAGATAAAATCATTACTTCCTATGAGTAGAAGGTAAGTGAACTTTTCTGTGTAATCAAATATGTTGGTGGAACATTGGAAGAAGAAGAAATTAATTTTAAGATACTAAGATCCTTGCCTCCTACTTACAATCACAAGGTTGTTTGTATTAAATAAATCAGAATCATGGTACATATAACAAGAGACACATTGATTGCTAAGTTATCTACTTTTGAAATGAGATAATTTGGTTATATTCTTCCTAAATTTAAATTTGCATTTAAAGCTACTATATCTAAGGATAAGAAAAGATATAAATTGGATAAATTTAATCTAAGTATGCATCCATATATGCTAACGAATTTGAGGAATATGTTTGGATAGAGAACCTAAGTACAAGCCTAAGAAATTGAAGTCTAAATATTAGAAGAAGTGTTATTATGTTAATGACGAAGGTGTAACTAATGATGAATGTGAGAAGATTGAAGATGAGATTGTGTTTATTTCTATCAAAGATAGGAATATTAGTTTCTTTAATGAAGAAAGAGATTTGGTTTCACATGTGGATAATAAATATGAATGGGTTATTGATAGTGGTTGTTCACATCACATGACTCGAGATTTTTAAAAAAAATTGTGAAGTTGGAGAAGTATGATGGCGGTGTTGTCATATTTCATAACAATGATCCTTATATGATCAGAGGTAGAGGTTCCATTACACTTGATGGTAAGAACAATATTGATAATTTCCTATATGTTGAAGGTTTAAGGAATAATATTTTGAGTTTTGGATAGCTAGTTGATAAAGGTTATCATTTACAATTTAGGCATGGAATGTGCAAAATAATTGGAAGCTCTAGAATTGATATTGCATCAGGTACAAAGAACAAATGTAATTTATTTAATTTGAATAATTTCAAGAATAGATGTCTGATTGCTAGAATTGGTGTCAATTGGTTATGACACAAGAGATTTTTCAACGTAAAATTTGATAACATTGAGAAGACAAGCACTACAAGAGCAGTGAGAGATTTACCTAAATTGTTGAACCCTTGTGATGCAATGTGTAAGCAATGTTAGTTGGGTAAGCTAACTAAATCTACTTTCAAAAGTAAGACCTAATCTTCAATTGGATTGTTAGATTTGGTACATAATTATCAAGAACTAGAAGCTATTATGGAGATAGATATTTCATTTTATTCATTGATGATTATTCAAGAATGATGTGGGTTACATTTTTGAAGGAAAAATATGAGGCCTTTGATAAATTTAAGACCTCAAAGCTATGGTTGAGACTAAGACAGGTATGAAGATGAAATGTATGAGATCTAAGAGAGGTGGTGAGTTTAAATCTAGTGAATTTAATGCATTTTATTAAGAGCGTGTGATAAAGACGCAAATGTCTACTCTGCAAACCCCACAAAAAATTGGTATTGCAGAGAGAAGAAATAAAACTATCCTTGACACTGTAAGAGCTATGATGATTGAAGGAAATGTACCACAGATCTGTTGGAGAGAAGCGGTTAGCATTATTGTTTATACATTGAATCGAGTTTAACAAGGCACTTGTAAGATCCCTTATTAGCTTTGGTAATTTCATGTCCCTACAGTGAAATAATTTAGAATTCTTGGAAGCAAATATTATATCAAAAGAGATGAAGATTTAGGAAAATGTGATCCTAGATGTGATGAGGGAATCTTCCTTGGTTATTATACAATGAGAAAAGCATACAAATGTTATAAAAATGGGTTGAACTTAAGATAATTAAAAGTTCTAATGTAAAAGTGGATAAAATTTATTAGAAAAAAGATAGATATCATAGTTATGAATCAGATGATGAAGAAGAAAATTAGGTAATGGAAGCACAAAATTAGAATTAGAATTGGAATTAGAATGGTTCAATAGATCAGGATGAACAAGTTGCAAATAAGGAAGAGGTAGAAACACAAGAGTCAGCTACAAATGAAAATCTAAAGAGTCTGAGGTATGTAAGGTTAAATTATTCATAAAATCAGATTTTTCATCATAAGAATCAAGGTGTTGAGAATAGAGGAAGAATTGATAGAAATAAAAATTTGTTTGATTTCTAAAATTGAACCTAAGGATGTTGATAAATCATGCAAAGATTAAAGTTGGGTTAAATCTCTAGAAGAAGAGTTGGAACAGGTTGAGAAGAACAAGACATTGATTCTTTTTCCCAGACATAATAACAAGAATATGATCGATACTAAATGGGTATTCATAAACAAATTGAATCAAGATAGTTAAGTGGTTTAGAATAAAGCCATACTTTGTTTGTAAGGGATACTCACAAATGAAAGGGATTAGTTTTGAGGAGACCCTTTCTCCTATTTCTCGAATTAAATTTTTTTGGATGTTTCTTGCATATGCTACTTAAAAATATTTTAAGGTATATAAGATGGATGTTAAGTCTTCATTTTTTAATGGAGATTTGGAAGAGGAAGTCTATGTTGACCAGCTTGATGGATTTCCTTTGACCATGAAGATGGTATGGTTTTTTATTGAAGAAAACATTGTATGGATTGAAACAAGCCCCTATACCCTAGACCCTAATACACAAGGTTGGATAAGTCTTTATTGAAACTTGGTTTCAGTAAAGGTACTATTGATAGTAACTTGTGCTTCAAAGTTGATCATGACAATATTTTTATTATTGAAGTCTTTGTGGATGATATAATATTTGGTGGAAATGACAAGTTGAGTAAAGAGTTTTCTTATGAGATGTAGAAAGAGTTTGAGATGTCCATGATAGGTGAGATGAAATCATTTCTTGGACTACAAATTACACAATCTGATAAAGGAATTTTCATATCTCAGTCCAAGTATGTGAAAGAATTATTGAAGAAATTTGGTATTGATGATTCACAACCTATTTGCACTCATATGGTTACTAGTTGCAAATTCACAAAGGATGATGATTCACCTAAAGAAAATATAACAAGATATAGATCAATGATCAGTAAATTATTGTACTTAAAACATACCAGACCTAACATTATGAATGCAGTTTGCACTATTGCAAGATTTCAAGTAGAGCCGAAGCAATCATAGGTTGTTATTGTTAAAAGGGTATTCAAATAATTGAAAGGAATAGTTGATTATCACTTGTGGTATGGTAAAAATGATGATTTTACATTGAGTTATTTTATTGATGTGGAGTAGGTAGGTAATGTGAAAGGAAAATAGAGAACAAGTTGTGGATCATCCTTCTTGGGTAACAAGTTAGTTCCATGGTCAAGTAAAAAGAAAAATTGTATTTGCTGAAGTTTATTATAATAATATTGTTGTTAACTATACACAAGTGATATGGATGAAGAAAATTTTGAAAGATATCAGACTGAGTATTGTTGAGTTAATTGTTATATATTTTGACAATTCAAGTGCTATTAATATTTGAAATAATCTCGTGGTACATTCAAAGACCAATTATATATCTATCAAATATCATTTCTTGAGAGACAAATTTAGTGAATAGGAAGTTAGATTGGAGTATGCATCTACTACAAAGAAGATTGCAGATATCTTGATGAAGCCCTTGACAATGGATACTTTTGAGTATCTCTGAGGTAAGCTTGGGGTGATTTCCCCACCTTATCAGAGCTAGAGATGCATTAATTTTTATCAATCCAATATAATTATATAGATCATCATTTTTTGGATTGATGTTTTTCTGGCTACTACTTAGGGGGGGTAGTCATCTTGATGAGCTAGTTGTTAAGATTTGAGGGAGAGTCGATGCTTCTTCATATTTTTTGCTTCTATGACTTAGTGCATATATGTGCCTTTATCATTGATGTTAAAGGGGGAGAGATAGTCATGTGAAAATACATGTGATACTAAGGTGGAGAGATTGTTTTCTGATTGAGAAGGTTTGTTAGAGACAATCTGAAAAATATATTATGGATATTATTTGTAGTATTATTTATATGGTATATTTGTGCATTGATTTATTTTTTCACATAATATGTTTCCATCAATGCCAAAGGGGGAGATTGTTGGATATTTTTGGGATATCATGCATATATGTGTTGACATTGATATTTTCTCATTGATGCTAACATATTCCTAATAAGATTGATTATGTGCGACTATTGTATTGAAGATAAAATATTGAAATGATAAATATGGTTTTAGGAATGTCTTTAAATTATCTACGTTGATTTACAAGGTTCACATGTTGATTTGAGTGATCTATGAATGATTTATCAGAGATTGGTATTTTGGTTGTTCGGGAAGAGACAATGTTGTAGTTTTTGGATCGGTGTGGATCAATTATGCAATATTTATGGTTGCTAATCTGGTGGTGAGTTTAGGACATGCATTCATGTCCTTGGCTTGAGTGGTTCATGAGTGGGATATTGGAAAGCTATTTTCCTTAAATGATAGAGGTTGTTGATTTTTGTTCCTAATGAAGAGTGTAGAGATAATTATGAATTATGAGATAGAGTTGTTCTTTTTGTTTTCATGGAATTCATTCTTTCTTGTTGATGTTTCTAGATCATGCCTTATTTTTTTTTCTCGACCGCATTGGGTTAGGTGATCGGATTTCATGATTTTCATGTATTGTGTTGTTGTTCTTATTGTTCTTTGCTGACATAATGGTATATTGTGTTCCAAAGGATCGTATCTTGATTTATGGATCTGGAGCATGTTCAAGCATGGCATTATGGATCATTTCAACATCTTATCCATCATTCAATGGATCACATTGTATATTGAGTTGTAATGAATTAATATTTTGTAATTAGGTCCTTGGTTGACCTTGTCAAAATAAGTTGATGCAATGTATAAAAGGATGTAATAATTTGTAATTGTGAAGTGTGTGTTGTGTGATGACATTATTTTTCCATTAGTATGCAAAGAAAACCATCGGTGACACCTACACCAAAAGATAGGATAAGAGAAAACTGACATAACAGTTCAAAGTGTAAACCGAAGACACAATGCAAAGTGAAAATCAAAATTGCTTAGTGGAACCCACTAGGAGAAACCCAACAGTAGAACCCAACAAGAAAAGAATGATGCAAATCAATGAGTAGAAAAGAGAGGAACCTAACAGAGCAAGGGAGCCTGACCAACAAAATTTTAGAGCAAACCGAGCATCAAACACTGAAAGTCAATTACATCCTGGAAAAAGTGGATCTGAATTCCATGTCAGATAAAACAATTGTATTCTATTTATAGAGTCTTGATTTATTTTAAAGCCATTACTTAAGGGAAAAGAAACATTATTGTAATTGTTTTTATCAGTCTAACTGATTAAGAACATGCAAACTAGGGATCAAGGTCAAGTTGTAAACCTTTGATCATAGAGTCAGTTTTGTTATTCGTGAAACTTAATTAGGTCAAATATATCTTATAGATAGATGTTGTAATCATTAAATATAATGGATGAGAGGATGAATGTAGCCAACAAGAACATCTATGGATCAGACTGAGAGTTGCAAGAAGCATAACATCCAAAGGGGAATTTGGTTATCAAGAACCAAGAACAGAGGCTACCGAGCAACAGAGGTATTATTCAATCACATTAGGTGATACATTTATACATGTAATCTTGAATGGATCTGTAATCAGAAATAGTAGATTTCATACACTCAGGTCAATGAGTAATTTTCTTACATTCTAACAAGTGAAGAAAAGTGTAAAAATCCTTTCAAGGAAGGTGGATTTAACAATCCTTTGTAAATCTCTTAACCGAGTGCACACTAAAAAGTGTTGCTAAAGCTCTTAAAAGAGTAAAATTTAATGGGTCTCTATAGATACTCCTAACAGGGTAGTTCATCATAAGTGATCAAATTGTAAGCCTTAACGAGCCCCTTCAAATCTACAGATAGTGAAGTTTTGTGGGTACCATCCCCACCGCAGGTTTTTACCTTCTTACAAAGGTTTTCTATGCTATCATATCTTGTGTTATGTGTCAATTAATTTCATGAATGTTTCTATGAATTTATACAAACAATTAAGGTTATAAAATGTTATTACATGCATAAAGAAAGAACAACAGATAGATCGGTAAAGCATATAATCTAATTACATGGTTAAAGGTTAAAAGAGATAAAAAATTTAGAGGTACTGATTCACCCCTCCCCTCTCAATACATACTTCCCATTAATTCCAACAATTGGTATCATAGCTAGAACTCTTATTTGGAAAGCTTAAAATCTTAAAAGAAAAGATCATACAATGGAGAAGTACAAACTTGACAAAAGTATTGAGAATCAGAAGCTAGAAATTTAGATCTTCTATGAGCAGTATAAAGATGCAAGAATAAAGATGAGATATTTGTTAGATGAAAGAAAGATTATGGCATCTCTCTGTAATGAGACAGATTACCAAGAAGAAGAGATACCAGATCTATTTGAGTCTTCAGAATCTACTGTAAGCAAAGCATCAGATACATCAGAAGAAAGCATCACAAGCCTAAATGAAATTAATCAACATCTGGCTGGACAAGTGAAATCTTTGCAAATTGGTCAAGAGACACAGATGGTAAGAATGATTGATGTCATGAAAAATGATAGAAAATTTGAGCAAGAGAGAACACTAGTTATTGATGATAGAATAAAGATCACTGAAAAGCTACAAGAAAAAGAGTCTGAAATACAGAGACTTACAGAACATCATCATGAGATTACAAATCAGATTATTCTTATGATTCAAGAGGCAAACAAAATGAATGGTGAACTCATTGAAAGAATAGAAGCTATTGGTGAGCTAAGGGAAGAAAATTAAAAGCTGAAACAAGAACTCAGAATTCAGCAGCAGCATAATGAAATAATAAAAAGAGATGAAGAAAGCAATGAAAGAATGGATGATTTTCTTGATGGACAAAGGAGCTCCAACAACAACACTGGACTAGGCTATACCGAGAATGGAGAATCATCTAAACAAGTTAATCCAAAGAATGTCTATGAAAATTTGAGACCAAGAAAGATGTCATGTAATCACTATGGAAAGCAAGGCCATGAATCAAATATATGCAAGAGAAAAATGAAATGTATTCCTAAATCTACATCTTCATTCATAGGAATTTGTTATAAATTTAACAAGAAAGGACATAAAGCATATGAATGTAAGTCTGAGATGAAACAACCAAAGAAGGAAACCTACATGGACAAATATTGTCCTACTTGCAAAATGCATGGGCACACTACTCTTGAATGCTGGAAGAAGAAAAAGAAAGCATGGAAGCCTAAAGGTCAAGAATCTTCCTATCAACTGAATAGAGTCGGTAACTAGTATATATGGGATTAAAACACTTGGGAAAATTGTACAACATGTGGAAGATTTGGTCACATTGTTGAGAATTGTATGAGACAATGGACAAGAAATCCTAGAGGATCGACTAACACCGGAAAGGCATGTTTATACTGTCATAAAGTCAGTCATCTCAAGAAAGACTGCAGAGACCAGCACCTTTGCCAATGGAAACACCATTGAAGACATCACAAAGATGAGAAACAAAATATGGAGGAAAGCTACAAGTAATGATGAAGCTGGACTGAGTAATATAATTGGTGACACCCTATCTAATGGATCTTGTGACATCACCACCCCCACCTAAGAAGAACAAGTAAGTATGGAACTACATTACACCAAGTTATATTTTGCATCAGTTCCAATCATACATAGTTGAAATCCCAAATTAGCATGATTATAGATGCACTATGGTATTACTTGTTAAATTCTATGAAAACCATTTCATCAGTTAATACATACCAAAATACATTTGTAAACAATCAAAGCTGAATTGTCTGCACTTACCGAGAATCATCGATTAACATGTAAAAGCTAAATTTTCTAGTATAAACTGAGATCCGTCGGTAATTGAAAAAGTTGTCCTCACCATACACCGAAACCCATCGTTAAAATTAACAAGTTAGATGACTACCCCAAAGCATCACATTGTCATCGAGAGGGAAGTTAGTGTCTCAACCAACGACTCCATTTTCACACATCGAGGAGTGGTTGAGCATTAATTACTTGACCTACTGAAAAAGTCTATAACTAGATGACATAAGGGTTTCATTTCTCACCAGCGACCAGAGTGAAGCAACAGAGTGAAACCAAATCTAGAAGTGACAACATTTTAGAGAGACTCCAAATTGATTCAAAGCACTCCAAGTAGATTAGTTACAGGTACAGAGGTTAAAGTAAGTACCAAGCATAACCAAGAACTCTACTTATCATTTATGAAAAGCCCTAATTTCATAAGCAATGGCCACGACATCAAGAACCACTAAGTTGAAGAGTATCAAGAAGGATAAGGTAAAACTTATCAAGAATAGTGCATGTGAAGAACCACATTAGAGGATATGACTAGAGGTTGCATCACAACCCAAAAATGCTAGAGCATTCTCATGATACCAGCTAGGTTTTTCCTCGTCGAAGATGTGCAAACATACATACACTACAAAATTGCATAAATTGACAACCTGGAGGTTGAACAAGCTTTCAAGAATCTATACAAAGATGATGGCACTATTAAAGATGAGCACAAACACATCGAAGTGAAAGGGCTCACAAATTCCCTATGGTTCCCGAAAGAGTTTAAGACCAAGTGGATTTGGTTAGTATTGAGCAGGATCCACAACCATAAGCTATGGCTGGATGAGCCTAAACTGATAACATGAGATATTATTTATGTAGTCACTAGTTATCCAATAACCAATAAGGTAAAGGCATTGAAGCACCCGCCCAAGGCTAAAATTGAGAAGAATACAGGAGCTAAGTTTGATGGGAGAGGACTTAAGGTATCCACTATCATAGATGATGAACTAAAGTTTGAAGCATGTGTCTTAGGATACAAGTTCTTTCAAGAGAGAAGGATGAACATCATTGAATTTAGAGAAGTGGATATAGCCTACATTATTGTCAAAAAGGGAACTTAGTTGGATCTATCAGAACTTATACTCAAGCAGCTAGAAGAGAACTTAAAGACAATCAAAAATGCAAAATCAAATTCCTGTAAGTTTGGTTCACTTATCATGTGCATATTCTTCTACTTCCAAGAAAATTTTCCATCAATAGGAAATGTGAAATGGGATACAACAAGACTAGTCACCATATAGATTGGTGAGTTTATAAAATCACTAGGAGATAATTTTGAGTCAGTAATGGATGAGTACTTTGCTAGATTCAAGGAGAGAATGCAGAAAAGAGTAAGGATCCCCACGAAATTAATTGAGAAATTCAAGACTGATATATGTTTCATGGTATACACAAACTTCACATACATCAAACCTGTTGTGCCAAGAATAGCATGGCTACAACCACTTGACTATGAAGTGAACATAGATCAAGCATCCAATGCAATTGATGCATTAATAAATGAGCCATTGGATGAAACACAACCCAAGTTCGGAACTTATGAAGAAGCCAAAGAAAGAATCAAAACTGGCTTGGTTGTAAAGAAGATAGACATGAAGAAGGATAAAATGTCAAGAACTTGAAGAAAATACTATCAAAAATAGAAGAGGAGGAAACCAAATAGAAAGAAGAAACCGAGGGACAGTCACCCATCGATGAAGCTAAGAAGGAAAGTGACTCTAAGTCTACAGAGTTAGAGACACCATTACCTTCACCATCTAAGAAACCTAGAACTACAACTGCTACAAGGAAAAGAAGTCAAACACACAAGGATACAAGTCCTTCACCATTGAAGAAAGGTCACGTAAGGACCTATAAGAGGAAAACTGAAACATAGAAAAGAGGGCCAACAAAAAGAAGAAATTTCATTAGAACTAAGGAGGACATTGAGGATGCTGAACATAATGAAGCTATTCAAAAGGAAAAGAATAAGATACCTGAAACAATTGATGAAGTGTGTGCCTCAATTATCAATTTAGGTACAGTAAATAGTAGAAAGGTCAAGAAATGGTTAATATTAGATCCCTTGGGGAAAAATACGATTGAGGAGGCAATCATCAAGATGATATGCATATTCATATACCTCCCAATACAACTGGTAGATAATATTCCCAAAAACATTCAAGATAGGATATCGGAAAGATGGACATTTGCCTTGCACTCTGAGAAAGAAATCAGGGAAAGAGACCTAGTATTAGTCATGCCTCCCGAATCAAAAAAGGAGGAGATCAAAGAAATGATGAAAATTCACTCCAAATGATTCTCACCGAAGTTGAGAGCCTACCAAGTGCTTAAAGGACATCTACTGGACCTAGACAGAAAGATTGAAGCTGAATGGAGAAAAATACTTGGTATTCCTAAAAAGGATACAAGTCTCAAACCACAAAGAGCTCTTACCAAGAATCAAGAGACTAAGGATGATCAGGCTACTCAAAGCACCAAGCCAATTACCATCACTGATGTAGAATTGGACAAAGAGGAATTAGACACTATAGGAAACAAGAATATGGATATTGTAGATGAAACATGGCCTGGTACATTTGTGGAAAATATATTTATTGACATAACCTATGACCCTGTCAATGAGATTAAGGCAGATGAGGATGTTACTATTGCATCATATAAACCAAAGGAACAAGACACATTTGTTGACACTGCACAGGTAGAAGCACTAGGACAAATTTGATTATTGATACATGCTATCAATATAATCTCAAAAAAGGAGAAGTTACCTGACAAATATTCAAGCATTCCCAAGGATGCAAGGGATGAAGGAAAGAAAGACAACACTGATGACCATAATGTCATCGAAGACATTCAAAATGTAACTAATACTGACAAGGTTGCAAAAGGAGATTCAAAGAAAATAGATGAAGACAATAATGAGAAGGATACACAAAAAAAGGAAGATGAAGTACATAAGGATACTGATGAAGTAGCTAAAAAAAAGATGGCACTCCTGAGGAAACTGAAAAGGTTTCTATAGATAATGTCAAGGTTGATGTGGAGACGTTCACTCAAAACCAACAAGCTGACACCGAGGAACAATAAAAAAAAGAGGTAGCATCCCCAATCACTTCATCCAACACATCAGACCAAGCCGAGAAGCTGGCTATGGTTCTACATTCAAGTGCATCTCAGAAGAAGAAGAAGAAAACCAAGAAGACTGAGTTGGACATCACTCTAGATGAGATAATTGAGATACCTAAGTGTGACCCAACTACATTATATTATGAATCACTAAAAGAGTATGGTGAGATATGCCAAAGGAAGGCACTACATGAGAAGATAAGGAAGGAGCATCAAGATTCCATGGTACTAGAGACAATTAGGGACATCTTGAATTAGATTGTACCTGATGTTGATGTTGATCATAATACACTTAGCCTTGATCAAATAGACACTCTCATCAAGGCCATCACAATGTAGAATGTTGATGCAGAAAAGGAAATTGAGGAGAGAGAAGAGCAGAAATATCAATACAAACTTATTGAAAAGATCAGTCAAGAAGTGGCAGAGAACAAGGTAAATCTTTTAGAGTTAGCAAGTGAATTAGATCCAATAATTGTTGAAGCTATTTCCTTGATACAACAATTATGCACACTTGACAAATTCACTAAGGAAAATAGTGATAAAATAGAAAATTTAAATCTGATCTAGCTACGAGTGCTTAAGGCTTAACCATTGATGACAAAGCAATAAAGTTGCATTATGAGAAAATTATTGAGATCAAACGGTTAAGACAAGAACTATGGGAAGAAAAATCACAATTTAGGGAAGAGGTTACCGAGCTCCAAGATCAACTCCTACCAAATCTTACACTGCTTTAACATATATTAGTTCAGCAAGGAAACTGATTGCCACCCTCGAGATGTCTGTAGCAGACAACATCTACGATATGCATGCAAGGATCAAACTCGAGCACATGGCTCTAGATCACCTAAAGGAAAAATGGGAGAAGATGATGGAGGACATGAAGTCCTCACACTCTCATATTTTTTATAAGTTGTAGGTATACACCTTTTCCCTTAATATCAAAAAAGGGGGAAATTAATGATATGTACAGTATAACTTAAAGAGGGAAACTATACAGTACAAAGAGAACAAAAGAAATGGAAAATAATGATATTATGTGATATGATATATAAAACACAAGGTGAAAAGGAACAGATTATCATGTACATAAACTTATACTATACTGGCATATGCATAGGGGGAGTCATGAAATGACTAAGGTATATATATGGTGTACATAAACACTTTGTTAGTATTTTTCACATATCAGTTTTTGATACTAATGTCAAAGGGGGAGATTGATGACATTTTTTTCCATTAGTATGCAAAGAAAACCATTAGTTACACCTACACCAAAAGACAGGATAAGAGAAAACTGACAGAATAGTTCAAAGTGTAAACCGAAGACACAATGCAAAGTGAAAACCAAAATTGCTAAGTGGAACTGACAGTAGAACCTGACAAGAAAATAATGATGTAAAACTATGAGCAGAAAAGAGAGGAACCCGACAGAGCAAGGGAACCCAACCAACAAACTTTCGGAGAAAAATGAGCATCAGACACCGAAAGTCAGTTACATCCCAGAAAAAGTGGATCTGACTTCCATGTCAGATAAAACAATTGTATTATACTTATAGATTCTTGATTTGTTTTAAATCCATTACTTAAGGGATAAGAAACATTATTGTAATTGTTTTTATCAGTCTAACTGATTAAGAACATGCAAACTAGGGATCACGGTCACATTGTAAACCTTTGATCATATAGTTAATTTTGTTATTCGTGAAACTTAATTAGGTCAAATCTATCTTATAAATAGATGTTGTAATCATTCAATATAATGGATGAGAGGATGAATGTAGCAAACAAAAACATCTATGGATCAAACTGAGAGTTTCAAGAAGCAGAACATCAAAAGGTGAATTTGGCTATCAAGAACCAAGAACAAAGGCTACCGAGCAACAAAGGTATTACTCAATCATATTAGGTGATACATTTATACATGTAATCTTGAATGGATCTGTAATTAGCAATAGTATATTGCATACACTCAGGTCAATGAGTAATTTTCTTACATTCTAACAAGTGAAGCAAAGTGTAAATTTTTTTTCAAGGATGGTGGATTTAGCAATCCTTTGTAAATATCTTAACTGAGTGCACACTAAAAAGTGTTGCTAAATCTCTTAACAGAGTAGACTTTAAAAGGTCTCCACAAATACTCCTAACAGGGTAGATCATTAGAAGTGATCAAACTGTCAGCCTTAACCGGCCCCTTCCAATTTGCAGATAGTGAATTTTTGTGGGTGTCATCCCCACCACAATTTTTTACCTTCTTATAGAGGTTTTCAGTGATATCATATCTTGTGTTATGTTTCAATTACTTTCATGAATGTTTCTATGAATGTATACAAACAATTAAGGTTATGAAATGTTATTACATGCATAAAGAAAGAACAATAGATAGATCGGTAAAGAATATAATCTGATTACATGGTTAAAGGTTAAAAGAGATAAATTTTTAGAGGTACCAATTCACCCCTCCCCACTCAGTACATACTTCCCATTAATTCCAATAGTGGTGATGGTGAGATTGTAAAAGTATGGTGTATTAATGACTATGTAAAGTGGTATGAGGAAAATCTCCAATTGAGGTAGAGATTTGATGTACTTCAATGGAACTCTATTGGGATGACAAAGATCCTATCATTTAGTCCATGATTAATAGATTATAGTCCATAATATATTGTTATCCATCTAATTATTATAAGGTAATGAGGCTTCCTTTGGGTTGAAGCCCTTATTTTTTTAGCAGTGAGCTCTACGCAGTGTGCTTGAATGCATGTACATTCCCATTGTAATACTCCTAACAAGGTATAGTAATTTTTTTAGAGTAAATCATCTTTTTGGTTTTATCCCCACCATGATTTTTCCCTTAAATGATTTTCCACATCAAAAATATTGGTGTTATGTGTTGATTAATGTGTTGTGATCTTGTATTAATATTTATTATTCAGATCTAAGATTAAGATTAAAAGTTAGATAAAGTATTTGAAGCTTATAGACACAATTGATTCACCACCCCCGCCCCCCTCTCAATTTTGTGTACCACCTTGTTCCTAACAAGAGGGGGAAAGATATGGTGGTAGAGAGAGAGAGAGATGTACCTAAGTTTTTTTTTAAAAATTCTTAAGTTTTTCTAATTGTTTTTCAAGTTTTCCTAAAACACATATAATACAAGAATTAAAAAGTACAAAAATAAAATATATATATGTACCTAATTAACGAAATTTTAAGTTATTCTAAGGTTTTCTAATCATTTTATAAATTTTTCTAAGGTTTTCTAATATTTTTATAAATATTTCTAAGATTTTCTTATAAATTTCTAATTTGTTAATAAAAATAATTAAAAATTATAGAAAAAAAATATATAATTGCATAAGGGTATATCCTGACAACTAACTAAAATTTATTTTAAAATATACAATTTATAAACATAAATAAACAAAAAAGGGAACAAACTAGTGCATATTGTATCAATGAATGTCGATCTCTACATTGAAAAAGCTTGAATGTCACCTCTACTAGCTTCCTCCAACTAGGGTGTTCACTCCAACGCATTTGGTCCCTAGATGTGAATAGTAAGCAGTGATAGGTTAACTCTCACGTCAAAAATTTATATAAAAATATGGTGAAAAAGGGCTTTAGGCGAAGACCCCCATGTCACCATGTTTGCACGAATAGGTGCTTCGTGCAAACCCTTCTATGTCATTGGGTTCACATGAAGTCCTTTGATTAATTCGTACAAACACCCCTATTTGATGAAAGGGGATTATTGTGTGTGGATTTCATCCGCACATTTTTTATTCATGGGCAAAAGTGGGACACACTTTTTTTGTGATCATCCTAATGATATCATTTCATAGCTTGTTGTTAAATCCATAATCATCAATTTTGGGTAACGAAAAGTCATATTTAGGTCATGCCTTATTGAGGTATCTAAAATATGTACAAATTATGATGCCCCCAGATGGTTTGGTGATGGGTTCAAAATTTGATATCCACTTTGCATACTCTATATGTTGGATAAATCCTGCATCTAATAATTTCTTGAGCTCTACCTTGACAAGAAAGAAAACCGTTGGATGCATTTTCCATATTTTGTTTTGACAAGTTTCACTCCTAGATTGAGTGGTAGATTGATGCAGACCATCATGAAACAAAATCAAATCTCTAGGATCATGCTGATCCAAATTCAATTTTTTCATCAAATTGAACACAATTCCAAATCCATCATATGATCATCAACAAGTCACATACTTAGAAGCATAATCAACAAATTAATCTTCTTCCACCAACTTAACATATCTATCACCAATTCATCAATAAATTGATCCTAACAAACCTAGGATACAAAACATCATATTTTCCAAGGTACTCAACCATATTCAATCAGCAAACACCTTTTGCAATCCATTTAATACCATTTGTCAATCAAACTAACAAGATTTTCCATTGCTATCATTGTCCTAGTTTGACAGTTTTGATACCTTGTATTATGTTATTAACCAATTTCATTATAGACATAATATTGCACATCTCTCTACTGGAGTTGTTAAAAACTAGGATTTTTAAAACATATTAAAAGAATAGAAAATTCCAATGGTTAATGTACAAGTTATGGTCTTTGTCCTGAGACCCGTTTTACTATCCCAAGACTTAGAAATCCATAAGCTCTTCCTGTTAGGGCATCAAATATCTTTCACAAATAAAACAAAAATGATCCCAAACCAATTTCATATGAAACCTTTATGAATATAGTTTCATAATATGTAAGCCATTAAATTTTCCAATGGTTACATCATTATATAATCACAAACCCTTCCCTACAACTTCATTGAAGACAATTTAAAACCAGTTTTCACCAAACGCTTCATAAATTTCACAAATATGCATTAAATGATTCAAAAAAAAAAGGAAATGAAATTTTATTGCCATATATTTCAAATTAATCCACTAATATTTTTTAACTCTTCCATATACGTTTGCACCAAACACTACAATATGACAGTTTCCAGAAGATCTCAATTCTGTAATCAACAACTTTCACCAAAACGTGCATATCTTCTTCATTTCTTTATGAAAATGACCCAAAAAAAATCCAAAAGGAATTTTTTTCACCAAAATAACTATCTAAATTATATTTAAAATTTTTCCATGTCATACAGGTATGTACAAGGCCAGGAAATAACACAAAAAAGTTGAAAACCAATTGAAACAACACGTACAAAGTGCTCCAAAAGATTTCAAATGTTCACGTTCCTCCCATTCTTCCTTGGTTCAAATTTAAATTGGTTTTTATAGACTACTTGGTATTTGGGACCATAACCTCTCATGATCATTAGACTTCCCTTTTATAACTTTTAATGAATTTTTTAATGTTGCATTTTTGCAACTTTACATCTTCATGACAAATTTTATGCCATTTGACAAATATGGCCACAAGACTTTGTATAAACCCCATAAACATGTCTAAATAGATATGTTATGACCTTTTACATGATTGTTACCTTCCATGAGTGTTTTCACAACTTTTGACTCATTTGACCAGTCTAGACCCAACTAGATTACAACTAGATGACAACATTACAACTTGATTACATTTTTCCATACATCTATATTCCATTACATGGAATAATTTCATCAAACATATTAATGATCATTTTGGACTCAAACAACACAGTATCACATGTCAATCCCTTATATCCATCTGGTTCCTAGGTTCTCTTGCACCATTGATGATGGAGGACTAATTCTGAGTCTATCCCTAAGATATCATCATAAAGCCATGCAAAGTTGATTTGTCTATCCTTGAAAAACTTAATGAACTATTCTCTCTCCTTTGGAGAAAGGGAAGTTGCAAGATGTATGGTTCTCTTGGTTTCTTCTATTCCAAGGTTGATTTCTTGTGTTTATGTTTGCAAGTGATCACTTTTGTATGTTATGAATCACTTTTTGGTTGTCATTTATGACAACACAACTGGCACATTGATCATTTGAATAGAAGTTAAGTTTTGGTGATTCAGTTCTGAAATTGACTAAGTACAAAAGTATAAATACAGAGGTATTCTAGGTATCGAAGATTGATATCAATGAGTTATCATGTGCAAGATTAAAGGAAGATACTATGGGGTATGTATGACCTACATCTAAGATCGATTTGATTTTCGTGATGATTACAGAGAGTTAGAGAGATTTGAAGACAAGCGACAACCACAGAACAATGATATAGAGCAGTTGGATAACAATGATGATTTGGGGAGTATGATGTGGACTCCTGGAAAGCTAAGTTGGATTAATAATATGGACAATCTATATTTTGTTTATGTAAGAGTGTCAACTTTGTATTTTCTCTTTGCATTATTAATTATATTTTGTATTGAGATTCGACTGTGTAATATTGGTTAAGAGAGCCGACTTGGTAATAAGAAATATATATATATATATATATATATATATATATATATATATATATATGAAGACTTTTTGTAAAGTGAATATATATGGGAAAGATATGAAAGATTGATGAGAGAATATATGTATGTGTGAATGGAAGAGTAGATAATGACAAAGATCATTGAAGAACTATGACTGGAACCATCTAAGCATTAAAGATGCTTATTTTTGTTCATTATTGAAGAAAATTTTGTAACAGATATTTTAGAGTAAGATTTGTAAGCTTAGTTGTCCCCTAACAAGGTGTTGTATACCTTTAACAGGGTTGTATTCCTCTAACAAGGAATTGTACTATGTAATATTGAGCTCCTAATAGGGCTAGGTCTCCTAACAGGGACATTATACTTTAGTGCATTCTTGTGGGTACCATCCCCACTAAAGTTTTCCCTTGGCTAGGGTTTCCTTGACAACAAATAATGGTGTTATGAGTTCTGTGTTATTTTCTTATGTTATTTTCAGTTTAGTAATTTTATGGTTTATGTGGAATTGGTTTAAACTTTATTTTAACTGTTGTGATACTGATTCACCCCCTCTCAGTATTGCCTAATCCTAACAATTGGTATAAGATCTTTTGGCCCTTGGAAATAAATCCTAACAGCTTAAGGGAGATCAGAATGGATTTAGATAATTTGCAAGAGAACTTTGAAGCTTCACTTGAATACCTTGATGAAGAAAAAATAGAAAATGGTGACTTGAGATTTAAGTTAAGGAAAGATGACGGATTCATCAAGAAATTGAAGGACCAACTTGAACTTTCTAGAAATTAGAGACAAGATCTTATGGTACAGATAAAAGAAGATTCAAATAATCATAATTCATATCAGATAAAGAAACTTGAACAAGAGAATGATGTATTGAAGCTTGAGAATGAAGCAATGGAAAAAGAGATTCAACAAGAAAAGAATGCTAAGATCAAGATTGAAGATGCTTTGAAAAATGAAAATGTTTTGATGGAAAAAATGAAGAATGAGGTTGACTATTACAAGAGAAAGTATCTAGAATTGGAGAAATACAATTAGATCATAAAGGGTGAACTTGTTGAGACAAAGAAACACATTGAGAAACTTCACATGAGTAGTGATTTGATCAATTAAAAAAGAGACAGACATAAACCTAAAGAAGATATGAATGGTATTGGCTTCAATGAAGCTTAATATTCCAAGAATCAAGAAGACAAAGTAGATGTGAAGATTGATGCAGAAAAACCTACTCTTGAAGAACCTAAATAATACATCAGACCTTTCAGAGGTAGATTTTTTGGTTGTAACAAGTTTGGACACGTGAAAAGAGATTGCAGAGGTAATGCCCCTTTCAAAACTTTTTCTAGTTATTGTTTTAACTGTAATGCATATGGGCACAAGAAGACAGAATGTAGGAAACCTAATCAGACTATATATAGACAAGACAACAATTGAGGAGAATCAACAACTAAGATCACATGCTGTAAATGCAACAACCTTGGACACATTGCGAAGTATTGTAAATTAAAAGTTAATCAGGATAGAAGACTTCCTATATGTTACAAATGCAACAATTCAGGTCATATAGAAAAATTTTAAAGGTATAATGGAGTAAATAATAGAAGAGTACCACCTCCTATGAATACAAAGAAGAATGACAATGATACTAGTAAAAGTATTGCATAACTCAACATTGATTTTGGCAGTTGTTTCAAGAAATAAGAAGATAACAACAGTGGTAAGATATGGAAAATCAAAGAGACAAGTGAGATATCAGATCAAGGAGAGACAATAGATGCTACTAGATCATTGACTTATGCTAGTGAAGCAGAATCTACCTAATTGGTCATGCATGGCCTTAGGGGGAGCATTGGATGAGCATAATAGATTATATCCATCCCCTGATTATGTGGATTAAGCTCTTGTGAGCGTAGGTATGATATTGGTCGACATCATGGAAAGTATATCTAAGAGTGCAACATCGGATGATGCATATATTATGATCATGAGATTTATGACTGACTGGATAGTATTGGGTAATGTGAGTTTTTAACACTTAACTATGTATAAACCACCTAATGGTTATCTATTTCCTTACCATTTCACGAAGAGGGACCTAAGGAGATTAGAGAGCAGAGAGATTCAGACTATCCAGCAACTACACAGTGTGATCAATCGAAGCAAATACTCAAGATTCGGTATGTGAAAGGTATTTACATCATTTACATATACAGAAGCTATGGATTCACCTTTGATATATGATGTTATGGATAGACCTAGGTATAGATTCAAGAAACATCCTTTTAATTCATGTGAAGACGACCTTGAAGGAGCATTTTCCTAGACACTGCGCAATGTCTTGCATGTAGAATACATTAGGGCATATATTCATTACAAGTATGACATACTAGGTGTTGATGAAATTTCTGTTGAGATGGAGTACATGACAGATAATGGAAAGATGAGAGATGAATTCAAACATGTGGATGAGTTAAACATTATGAAAATTTTGGACTTATACAAATTCAACCAAGAGGAATGGTTAAAATTTTGCTAAGCAGAGTTCATGATTAGTTTATCTGTATAGGTGAGCAACCTATGAAGTTTTGTAGTCAACTGATATATGAGATCACTGGATTGGATAATACTAGAGTCATCCAAGGAGAAACATACAAAGAAGCAAGTCTAAGCCCTAACACACTCAAAATGGGATAGGCAAGCTATGACAATGAATGACATTTATCTACAAGATGTGAGATTTATTTCAATGATACTTGGTTATGAATTTTACTATAGTAGTAGACCTAATTTAGTATCTGGTAGAGTAATTATGATGGCTTACTGAATGGTGAAATAAAATACTAAGTATAACCTATGCGAAGTATTGGCATAGCAATTTTTGGAGAATGTCAAGTTGATAAAGAAAGACAAGTCCAAGACATTTAGATTTGGTTCACTACTAGTCTACATGTACATTCACATTGAGCACATATTTCTAGGCATGCACCCTAGTGGTTGGAGAAAAGGGATACCTACTGGTATTCATATTTTTAGAGCTATCAAAGACAAAATAGCACATGGGTTGATGGAGAGATATTTGGCATGATTAAGATTCTTCAAAGGCATATGAAAGAGAGATACATGATTCCTGAAGACTTAGTTGAAAAATATAAGGATACAACATGTTTTATGGTTGAGATAGACTGTGTGTGTTTTGAATTAGTTATACCAAGGAAGAAATGGTGTTATCCTATGAGATATGAGGCAATTTCTGAAGTCCTAACTATACAGATCAAACATGTTATGGCATCTGAAGTACATTCATCTGAGGAGAGATGGGGTACTTATGAAGACAAATCAGCTAAAGTAAGAGAGGAGCAGACCAGAGGCTTGAGGAAAAGGAAAGTAGACAATATTATTCATGAATGTGGTGTTAAGGTAGGATTAATAGAGGAAGAATTGAAGGAAGTAAAGAAGTTAGCATAAAATTCTTCTAGATTGGTAAGTCATGCTACTGCAACACTTCCACATCCTGAAGTTGTGATAGTAGATACTCCACCTTGTACTATTATGGATGTTACCACCCCTTCATCACCACTAAAGATGTCACATGAAGAGATAATTAATATTTTATCTCAGAGAAGCACTAGATCCAACAAACCAGATTCACCATCTAAAGTACAAAGGACTGAGAAAGAAGAGAAGAAAGCTGAAAGTGATAGACATATATGGAAACCATACTTAAAAATGATTGAGAAGAGAGATATTGAGAAAGGGAAGCTAGTTTCTATAAACAAGTACTATGACGGGTATGAGGAAACAAAAAAACTTATGATTGAAGATATTGTAGTAAATCACCTATTTGTTTTCAAGAAAAATCTATTAGAGATACAGGGCAGTGTACCTAAAGAGCTATAAGGAAAATTAGAATAAGAAAAAAGTTAGCATGAATTGAAGATAAGACTATCATAAATCAAGAAATTGATAACATGTTACCTATTATTTCTATGCAAGAGAGATACAAATATTTGGTGAACTAAAACCTTTATTGAGAACTAAGGCAAGGTTAGTAAAGATTATGGAAAGAAAGTATGATGAAATTAATGAAGAGACTCAGATAGCATTAGATCAGATACTAATGACTAATATGGATGAGAAGACTCCACCTCCTAAACCTATAATGCCTACACCTTTAGGAATGGGAGAGAGTTCCACAATTTTTGAGGCAAGTGTTGAGAAGAGAGAAGATGATATGCTACCAGATTTCTATGTTTCTGGTGTGCCTGTGACTCTTGACACTTCACATGATGGCAATGATCCATTTGAAGAAAACATTGAAAATACAGTGGCTGAGGATGAAGAACAGAAAGAGGAAGAAAAGAAAGAGGAAGAACAGAAAGATATGGAGCAGAAAGAAGAAAAGAAAAAGCTAAAGTCAAAAATGAAAATGACACATCGTCTATCTTATTATTGGCAAGTAAAGAAAAACATATTGATGTTGATGTTGATCGCATATATGAGGATGAGTTGGCGAGTCTAGCTTTCACCGCACTCACTAAAGCAAAGGAGAGATCTAAGTAGAAAACTGACAAAAAAAATAAGGTAATGTCTAGAGCAATCAATACTGTGAACAAATTGCTTCCAGTACCTATTGTTTTCCAAAGCAGAGATGATGAAGAAAACTTGAAGTTAGCACTTGAAAATTTTGATTATCACTATGAGGCCCTAGTGAAGATTGTAGAAGAAAAGGAAGAGAAGAGCTACTTGGAGAAGAAACTGATGGAATTTTTCCATTCTATTTTATGGGACTTGGGCATTTTGGAGTTTATTACAGCAAAGTCTAGGAGTTGTGTTGTACATGGCAGGATGTTATTCAGTTATTGCATGAACCCAATCAGACATGTTCAGAACATTGAAGATATTATTGTGAAGGACAGGGAAACCTTGAATAGTATGATGGACAGTTGTGAGACCTCTTCTCAATCAGTAATATAAATAGATAGAGTAGTAACAAGGATTTTGGATAAGCTGAATATGTTGGATATAGAGAAAGGGAGATTCATGTCAAGATTTGGCTTGTTGAAGAGTTTAATCACTCCTAAACTATCAATTCTTGAAGTACATTTATCAGATATGGAGAAGACAGTAGAATCACTGACAAACTCTATTCCTATAGAGTTGAAAGTAGAAGAGACATCATCATATGCACTGAATGGAATAATTCATGTTAGTCAACTATTGGTTGAATCATGGAGCACAAAAGTGAAGATCTAGGAAGATTCTTTTCAAGATATTCTAAAAATGGTGAGCAAGCACTAGTTGTATTACTTTTTATGCATCTTTGTCATTGTTGTCAAATGGAGAGAAGAGAATTAAAAAATGAATAAGGGAGAAGAGAGAATCATAATAGAAGAAGAAGAAAGGAG
Organism: Thuja plicata; assembly: GCA_018584345.1. Taxonomy (NCBI): domain Eukaryota; kingdom Viridiplantae; phylum Streptophyta; class Pinopsida; order Cupressales; family Cupressaceae; genus Thuja; species Thuja plicata. The sequence goes on along the minus strand of MU227326.1, from coordinate 3,622,341 downwards.
AGACATTTTTTGTGTTGGAACACTTAGTCATTTTTGTTAAGTATTTTCATCAATGACAAAGGGAGAAATTGTTGGCAAGTGATCCCTTTTGTATGTTATGAATCAATTTTTCGTTGTCATTTATGGAAACACATCTGGCATATTGATTGATTGAATAGAAGTTAAGTTTTGGTGATTTAGTTCTGAAATCGACTAAGTACAAAAGCAGAAATATAGAGGTATTCTGGGTATCAAAGATCGAGATCAATGAGTTAGCACATGTGAGATTAGAGGAAGATACTATGGGATATGTATGACCTACATATAAGACAATTTTGATTTTGGTGGCAAGTATAGAGAGTTAGCTAGATTTGAAGACAAGAGACAACATCAGAACAGTGATACAGAGCAGTTGGATAACATCAATGATTTGGGGAGTATGGCGTGGACTCCTGGAAATCTAAGTTGGATTATGACTCTGGAAAATCTATATTTTGGTTAAGTAAGAGCACCGACTTTGTATTTTCTCTTTGCATTATTAATTATATTTTGTATTGAGAGTCGAATGTGTAATATTGGTTGAGAGAGTTGACTTGGTAATAAGAAAGATGTGGGTGCCAGCAAGAAGCTGAGTCCACTTTTTGGGCAAAAAGTGGAAGTGTTTTTCCTATTTTTCAAATTTTCTGTCAATTGATGTTAAAATTTGAGGCACTTAGAGATTGAATCTCAGAAAATCCCACTAATAGAAAATGTAGTGCTCAAAGTCTACTTTTCAAATATGTAATTTTTTTTAATACCCACATGGTAGAAAATAAATTTTAGTAGGCATTTTTAAAAACCCCTTTTCAAAATGTCTGTTTCAGGACCATACCACAAACGTGTACGACCACCCTATTTTGATGTAAATAAATGAATTTTTGTTTATCCTTCTGGGGAAAGTTACCTAAAACATCAAAGATTGATGAGAATATTTTTTTCTTTTTTTTGTTGTATTTTTTTTATTAATTTTAAATTGACTATAAAGTACATTTTTGAAACCTCTGGTGTACTACCACCATAATTTGATGAAAATTTCACTTTTAGAAAAAAAATTGAGAGAAATTTTATGTAGATTGATGTCATATAATTTATTTTTACAAAAACATAAAATCAAAAAAGTTATTAAAATTTTAGTTAACCTTACTATTTCAACTTTAGGTACCACTTTGGGATAATAAATATTTTAAAAATACTAAAACTAGTCATATCACTACAAAATTTATATTTTTACAATCTGTACAATATGAATTGAAATGGGTTTTCATTTCATCAAAAAATTCATTCGAGAAGACCTCTAAAAAATTACAATAAAGCACAAATTTTATATATCAATACCTTAGCCATATTTTTGGAAAGTCAAGCACAAGCTTGGTGGGACTAAGCCTGTCCCGAACCAAAAACCAAGGTGGAGGTACAATTCCCGCTCCTAATTTTTAGAAACGGACACCTATTTTTTAAAATTCAAAAAATGGGTGCATGTTTCATTTTGGACCGTTGAAATAGAAATGGGTGCCTATTTTATAAACGGGTGCCCATTTCTAAAAGAGCCGTTGGAGACAAAAAATAGACTGTGGGCCTGATCTCAATGATTGTCGAGTATTCAATCATTTCTATGACATATTGATACACCAGAAATAATACGTTAACCTACATTCTCTTTTTTGTCTTGTTCTGGATTTGACAAGAAGGGATTAATTTGAATTCAAATTTTGGTGCAAACATGGGATCAAAGCAACGCAGAAAGAGAAAAAGAAAGATTCTAACAATTGATGAGGTTGCAGCAAATAGAGAGAAGGAGACAAAATGATGACAATAAAGAAAGAAAGAATTCAAAAACTGAAAAATCATGGAGCATCAAGTTCAACAATCATTTCAAAAGAGGAGAATACTGAGAACACCATGATGGATGCAAAGGTTGAAGAAGAAAATACAATAGGAGAAAATTCAAGTGCATTTTCTAATCAAGGGTTGGATATAGGTATGTCTTCATAGCCAAATGAAACTTATTCTGATAAAGAACTTGATCTTTTTGTATTAGCAGGTTGCTCTTTAAATCATTTAGATTTTATTCCTGAAAATAGAGTAACAGATTATGTTGCACATAAAAAGCCACAAATTAGTAATGTTATTCATAATGATAAAAGAACTGAATGTCAAACCCCAATTGAAAGTGAAATTCAAACCCCAATTGAAATCGACAATCAAATGACAATTGAGATCAACAATGTGGATGTAGACATATAAACACCAATTGAGAAAGAAACTCCCAAAAATGATAACGAAATGAATGAATAGTTTCAAATTAAAAGTGATGTGCTAGACAATCTGCTTGGTTTGGTTTCATGGATACAGATTAGGACACATGCGAGTAAATTGTTTAGAGAATTTCTTTTGTAATAAGAAATTTGGGTTTCAATGTCAATTTATGTCACAACTAATTAAAATGACTAAAATGCTAAAAGTGATGAAGAGGTTAGGCATTTATGTGAAATATAAGAAGGATGAGTCTCTAAAACAAGTTGTATCAATTGTTGCTACTTCCTTTGACACAATCAAAAAGAAAAGTCGTTCTAAAGATAGGAATGCGGCACGACAAGCAATAACAACAGCTTTAGTAAACAAAACTACTTGTGATAAAAGAATGATGACAAACATAAGTGGATATCTTAATATTCATTGTAAAACTTTAGTAGGAGTTCTAAATAGAAGAGTTAACTTTGAAAGTGATCAAGAAAAACATTTGTGGAGCTTTAGTGGCAAACTCTCAAGGTCTGACATGAAACTTACTGGTGAAGTCAAAACTTTGATTGAAAATTTTTGGCACGATAATACAAGAGTATCACCTAATGCTAGAGATGTTCTTAAATTAAGATTCAGCTCAAAAATTCATGATCCACATCCAAAACATCTTTTGGATATGACTCAAACTAAATTGCATTAAAAATTTGTGGATGTTAAGGTGTTAACTATTCCTATTAGTCAAAGATCTTTTGAAAAATGTAAACTATGGTATGTAAGGATTAACAAGGAAAGAGTAACATGTTACAAAATTCATGTTCAATTTCATTATCATTATGATGTATTTTAATCTATACATTCTACCATGCATACTAATGAAATGTTGCAAGAATGTGGTATAAATATAGCACCTCAAACTGTAAAAGAATTTGTATTAGGTTTTTTTTGTAACCCACCTAATGATCATTTTTTTTCTTTTGAATGCATGTGTTTCTAGTGTATGTGATGTATGTGACAATCTAGCATTTTTAGATGAATGTTTGCATGAAAATATTTCAATTGATTTTGGTCATCAATTAGTTGATGTAAAAAGATTTAAAACTATTGAGTATCCATTGAAGGATGGAAAGGTTGGAAAACGGTGTGAGC
>MU227326.1:3542810-3566452 GCA_018584345.1 Thuja plicata | reverse complement strand
AACCAGGCTTTGCAATGTCTTTAACTTCTCCAATGGATGATCTTATGTGTGTTGAATTAGCCCACTTAGGGCTTCTTTACATCAGCTCTATGTATGCCTTGAAATCTGCTCTCGATCTGCAATTGTACTCTGAAGATGTTTTCCTTAGCGCTACTATGTATAGCAGATGCATACTACCTTAGATCTGCTCTTGAGATCATAAGGTACTGCTCACACATGCAGACTATTGAAGTCCTTGAAGGCTGCCAGATAAACTAGAATATCGGTACCTACATTAGTAGTAATTTGCACCACCTTTATCACTTCCGATCTGCTATCGATCGTCCTTATATTTTAATATAAGTCGCACTAGCTTTGTTATGAATTTCTCCTTAGTTGTCTGCTACAGGTTCGCACTTTAAGGGCAGATAGCAATTTTGGGTTATTGGTTACACTTCTAATTTATTTAATTGAAAGAAAACCCCTCTTTTAATTAAATAAATAAAAATCCCCACTTAAAGCACTTTATTTGTTGAAAAAGGCAATAAATTAAATGAAAAATTAAATAGAATCCTTTTTTCTTCACATCCTCCTAAGTGGTGGACTTTTGCCTCTTTATCATAGCCTTTGATTTTTGCCTCTTAATCTCAATTGTTCACTTTTCTTTATAAGGAGACCTCTCCTTCTCATTCATACACATCTTTTTCATAGTATTGTTATGCTACAGGTTTGGAGAGAAATTTTGGAGGAGGATTTGAGCATTCAAGCTTGGATATTGCAACTTCTCTCTTCTTGTCTTCTTCTTCTTGCATCCATGGCTATTCATGTAGATTAGATTCATGTTTATTTTCATAGATTAGATTTGCATATTTCCTTTCATAGATTAATCTTGCATTGTTATCATTTAGATTAATTTCTTTTCATGCATTGTTATCATATAGAGTAGATCTCATTTTTAAGCATTGAATCTCTCATTTCATAGTGTACTTGCATGGGCACAACTAGGTCAATCTGAGGGCCTTCATCACACACCTTTGCACTCCATGACTAGAGAGCTATGGATCGATACTTGAGGCCTCATTCTGGAGCAACCTTGGATGGAATGATTCATAGAAGTGTGTCAACATTTTAGCACACAGGTGGATGGTACAACATGAATGACATGTACCATGGTTGACCACGGAGCATATTATAATCAAACTCAAGGTCAAGTACTTGGAATGTTGTCTCATGTGTGACTGGGTGGTGTAGAAGCACCTCTGGAGACAATAATCATGGAATGAAAATGAGTCTATAGACATATAATTAGTAGTCAGTAAGGGTGTTTGTAATAAGGTCCCAATTTTTTAAGGTCATTGACATGAGAAACACACATAAGCCCTCATGGTAAAACTGGTCAAAGGAGGTCCATGATAGGGTAGGATTGATATTATTAAGTCCTTAGGGTGTTTTGGAATTCAAATGAACCAGTTTCTCAAGATCACAAAAGGCCTAGATGCATTCTGAACACATTTGTAAACTTTTCACTATCGACATGACTTACCCTAATGAAGCCATTGGGAATCAGCATGAATCAAATATTTCTATCTCGATAAACCAAGGATCGATGTATGTTACACTAACGAAGCCATCGAGAAATGACATGACTCAAAAATTTCTATCCTGATGAACTAAGGATCGGTGTATGTCACACAGATGATGCCATGGAGAATTGATATGACTCAAAACCTTCTATCTTGATGAACTAATGTCAGTGAATGTTACACGGATGAAGCCATCAGGAATTGACATGACTCAAAACCTTTTATCTTAATGAACTAAAATTTGGTGTATGTTACACTGATAAAGGCATTGGGAATCAGAATGATGCAAAATTTGATACCCTGATAGAACATGTTATTTTTATGATCAGTGTGTCTTATGCCGATGAAGTGATTGGGGATCTGCAAGTCCGAAAATGTGCTACCCCGATTGAACATGCTATCCCAATAATCGGTGATAGGTCTGAGTTACATCGAAGTAGTGATCAGGGATTAGCAAATCTGGAAATGTGCTAACCCAATGCCTGATGAAGCCATCATGAGTCGGCATAACTAGAATTTTGTTTGGTCGATGAAGAGATGATGTCTTTGGGTTGACCTACGTCGATGTGCATGTTCATCTTCTGTAATGGTTGTTAGCATTTGGAATTATACTTTGGACATTAGCAAGAAGAAAAGGTGGATAGTTTGGGCAGGTTAGCAGGGAGTTATAAATCGTTTCCCACACCTAGGAAAGGGAGAAGAAGAAGAGAATAAGTTTGTGTATTCAGATTGTACAAACTGTTACAAAAAATTGGAAATAACAAAGATTATTTAATAGATTTTAATGCATTGTTGATTGGTTTTCATTGAAACTTGTTTGGAATCACTGGAAAATGTTGTAATATTGTTATTTGATGCATGGAAAATCCATTTGATTACATTTTATAGGGTTTTTGATCTCTTATTTTGTGACTATCGTAAAGACAGAGCTAAAGTTCTTAGATAGTTTTGTGATATTTCATATTATTTGAGGCCATTCCACTTTATGTACCTATTTTTCTTATGGAATGAACCTCTAATGATTGTATTATAATGCTACTAACATTCTTGGTGTAGTTGTGAAGGCATTTATGGGTGATCACTCAAGTTGGTGAAGAGATCATGTGAGAGAGGTGCATGGAATGAAGGCACTGGTTAAGTTGATTTGGGTTTGAGATAAAAATAGAGTCTTTGGGTAAAGTATACCTACTTGGGGAACCTAGTGTGTCTTGAGGGTTCTCTAGTCTATTTGGGAAGATTACAAGAGATAATCAGTTTATGTGTCTAGTGGTAAGGTAACTCTGCATAATATTGGTATCAGAGCAGAGAGTATACCCTTGATGGAATAAGGGACTAGTTACTTGGATTGGAGGTCTGAAAAAATTGTGAAGATGTCTCCTAAACAATGGACTAAGGAGAACCAAGAAATAAGAGAGACTCTATAATTAGAAAGAAGAGAAAGGAGAGAGCAAGAAACTACAAGGGAGAGAGAGATGAGAAGAGATAATGCTTCTTTGATGGAAAGATTGGAAGGCTTGGAGAGATGGGCTAGTAGAGAATCACACCAACAACATGAAGAAGAAGAAGAAGAAGAAGAAGAAGAAGAAGAAGAAGACAAGGAAACATAGAATCCTCGTGGAGAGGGTGGAGAGGAGTTAGATCCTGAAGAGAAAAGGAAGGTTAATACTGTTGAAGGTGGCCCAAAGTGGTGGAGGAAATAGGACAAACATTGGTTTACCTATCTATCAAGGAAAGATGGGTAGTGAAGGGGTACTGGGGTGGATAGATGACCTAGTGAACTTCTTTGAGTATGAAGAGATGGGTGATGAGAAGAAGGTTAAATTTGCAAAGAAAAATTTGAGAGGGACTTCTCTAACATGGTGGAGTAGTGTACAAGTAGAAAGAGTGGATAGGGGTGGATCAAATATCACCTCTTGGAGTAGGATGAAGGAAATGGTGAAGGATAAATTAATTCCATTTGACTATGCTATTCATATAAAGAGGATGAGGTATAATTTAAGACAAAAGGACATGGGTGCTATGTCATATACTGGTAAATTTCACAAGCTTAGTATAAGAGGTGGATTGGAGGATGAAGATGAGAAATTTGCAAGGTATCTTAATGGGCTTAGATACAAATTGAAAGATGATATTGGGTTGAGCATTCCAAAGACACTTAGAGACTATTTCCAATTGTTTATAAGGACAGAAGAAAGAGTAAAGATAAATAAAGAAAGGAAAGGAGGTAAGTTGGCAAAGGCAATAGATGTAGAGAAAATAGACCTAATAATGAAGGTCAGGGACAGAGAAGAAATGATAAGGGTAAAGAATCTAATGCTGCTCAAAGAGGAGGATATAGAGGTGGAGGAAGACTTAGGGAAGCAAGAGGAGTAAATATATTCACAGTTCGGTGTTACACTTGTAATGAAGTGGGACATCCTTCATTTAACTATCCAAAGATAAAGAAACCGAGCTAAAATAATGCACAAAGAGTACACTTAGTGCAAGAGGAGGAAGAAGAGAAGATATACAAAGCTGATATAGATCTTGGAGGGGACTTCTTGATGTTCAGAAGGGGTCCATTGTAGCAAAAAATCTAACCAATGATCCCCATTTTTAGAACTTAATTCTTGAGCTAAGGTAAAATATGCAAGGTAATTGTTGATTCAAGTTATTTTGATAATTTTGTTTCTCAAGAGATGGTAGATAAATTGCAATTAGAGAGGATGCCACATAATATTCCATACAAGGCCACTTGGGTGACTGATGATCAAAATCTATTTGTTCAAGAACAATAATATGTTGAGTTTTATGTAGGGGATTATCATGATAAGGTGTTTTGTGACGTGGTTCTAATGACTTGTTTCCATTTACCCTTGGTAAGACCTCAGAATTTCATGCGGAGGACTTTACATGATGGATACAACAACACTTATGTTGTTCACAAAGATGGTAAAAGTTTCACTCTAACCCCTTTGCAAAATAGTCACTCATTTGAACCAAAGATTATATGTTTCAGTAGGAAGGAATATGTTGAAGTGGAGGTTCCTAAGGAGAAGGGAACACAAGATGTTGATCAGGGAGTTGAAGGGAAAGAAGGGAGATACATTGTGCAACAAAATGAGAATTTTGATGACAGTAAGAAGGGAGGGGCAGAACTGCAAGATAACATGGTAAAATATAGTGTCAAGGTTGGGTCATTTGATTGTCCTATTGATGTGCATACCAAGGATAGAGATAGTCCTTCAAAGGTGAACAACTTGAGGGGTCATTTGGGCCTCCAAAAGATAGTGAAAATGGTGCAGAAGAAGTCAAAGTCTGACTGTACAAGACAGGGATCTATGAACATGTTTTTGAAATCTAATACACTTCATGAGTTTGATTCAAGTGATAGGTGGAAGACTAACTCATTTAATGAGTTTCTATTGCAATAAAATTTTGCAAGAGGTCAGAGTTGCAAATGGTCTACAAGAAGGATAAATGGAGCAAGATCAAGACCCCTGATCTCTTGGGACAAGAGTTTTTTCACAAAGGGGGAGTATTGTACAAGAGAACCTCTAGAGACAACACTCATGGAATGGAATGAGTCTAAAGAAATCTAAATAGGAGTCAGTAAGGGTGTTTGTAATAAGGACCCAATTTTGTAAGGCCATTGACATGAGAGACACACAAGTCTTCATGGTCAAACTGGTCAAAGGAGGTCCATGATAGGGTAGGATTGATATTGTTAAGTTCTTAGGGTATTTTGGAATCCAAATGAACCAGTTGGTTAAGATCACAAAAGGTCTAGATAAATTTTGAACACATTTGTAAACTTTGTACTATCGGCATAACTTGCCCCGATGAAGCCATTGGGAATCGACATGACTCAAAACCTGTTATCTCAATGTACCAAGGATTGGTGTATGTTGCACCGATGAAGCCATCAAAAATCGACATGACCCAAAACATGCTATCTTGATGAACTGGGGACTGGTGTATGTTATGCCAATGAAGCCATTGGAAATTGACATGACTCAAAGCCTTCTATCCTGATGAATCAAGGATTAGTGTATGTTACGCTGATTAAGCGATCGGGAATTGGCGAGTCAAAACCTGCTCTCCCCATGAACCGAGGATAGGTGTATGTTATGCCGATGAAGCCATCAGGAATCAACATGATGAAAAACATGCTACCCTGATGGAACATGCTATTCCCATGATCTGTGTGTATGACGCCAATGAAGTGATTGGGGATCGACAAGTTGATAAATGTGCTACCCCGATGGAACATGTCATCCTAATGATCAGTGATCGGTGTGAGTTACACTAATGAAGTGATCAGGAATAGTCCAGTCTAGAAATGTGCTAACTCAATGCCCGATGAAGCCATCGTGAGTTAGCGTAACTAGAATTTTATTTAGTTGATGAAGAGATGGTGTTTTCGAGTTGACCTTAACTGATGTGCTTGTTCATCTTCTGTAACGGTTGTCAGCATTTGGAATTGTACTTTGGGCGTTAGCAAGAGTAAAATTTGAATGGCTTGGGCAGGTTAGTAGGGATTTATAAGTCGTTTCCCACACCTGGGAAAGGGAGTAGAAGTAGAGAATAAGTTTGTGTAATCAAGTTGTACAGGCTGCTATAACAAATTGGAAATAACAAAGAGTTTTTAATATATTTCAATGCATTGTTGATTGGTTTTCATTGAAAATTGTTATCAATCATTGGTAATGTTGTAATATTGTTATTTGATGCCTTCCAAGTCCATTTAATAATATTTCACAGGGTTTTTGATCTCTGATTTTGAGACTGTCCTAAGGACAGAGCAGAAGTTCTTGGAGAGTTTTATGAGATTTAATATGATTTGAAGCCAATCCACTTTATGTACCTATTGTTTCTTATGGAAAGGAACCATAATTATTATATTATAATTCTCCTAACATTCTTGGTGTATTTATGAAGGAGTTTATGGGTGATCACTCAAGTTGGTGAAGAGAGCATGTGAGAGAGGTGCATGGAATGAAGGCATTGGTTAAGTTGTTTTGCATTTTGGACACAAATCAAGTCTTTGGGTTTAAAGTATACCTACTTGGGGAACCTAGTGTTCCTTGAGGGTTCTATAGTCCATTTGGGAAGATTACAAGGGATAATCAGTTGATGTGTCTAGTGGTAAGATAACTCTGCATCATTGGACCAATTCTAATAGGAAAAGTAATGAAACCCTTTGAAGGGCATTCTGCATCATCATAGGCTTTGATAATATTATCTTCTTTGAAGGGTCCACAAAAATCTCAGAGAATCCTAATATTTTAACCCAATTGAGGGTACAAATATGAAGACCTTCTCCATCGTCTACTAAGACTCATCTAATTTTGTTTTTTTTAATATATACATCAAGGTGGAGTGAATTTTTATGAAATGCCTTCTGAGTAGGATAACCATACTCTATGAATGTGATATGGTATGTAGTGTAAATATGCTTGACCATGGCTTGAAATGTATCAATATCTATGTCAGTTAAAATGGAAGATTCTTGCAAGGATTTGTCAAGGATTGCTTTGTTATTGGGTAATAGACACAATAACTCAAACATGGATATATGCCTGGGGGATTTCCTTAAATTGGTCCAAGACATTGTATTGATTGGTTGATGGGGTCTAGGACTTGGATGGAATTCCTTGGACAATAATATTGGATTGTCTATCACTAACTAAACAATCGGTATTTTGGTCTCAAACAATGATAAGATGGATATTGTGATTGGGGTCATGGTGGCTATGATCGATGATATTTTCTTTAGTGTGTTGTCCAAACCTAGAGACATTACCTTTTTCCTAATTATGAAGAGGATCCTTAAATATAGTATGGTTAGTATTTGTGGTTCCTAGATTATTTTTGACTTCTATCTCTTCCCTTTCAATGAGATCTTGGAAAACATGCTTAAGCTGAAACCAATATGTAGCTTTATGTCCCTTTGTATGATGATATTCACAAAATTCATTGTCATTATACCATGAAGTTTTAAAAGGGCCAAGATCATAGTGTTATACCTTTGGTAATGTGATATCACTAGATTGGATCAACCATTTTAGAACCACTTTAAGTGGCTCATCAAGAGGTGTGAAAGTGTGTCGTAGGTTTCATCATCTTAGTGCACATGGTTTTTTATTTGTCACATTGGATAATTGATTTTTATCCTGAGGGATATTATTGTTGGTGTTGACCATGTTAGGAGGGGGTTCTCCTTGTAGATGTATGACAAGTTGTGCAACATGGATATCCTTAGTATAAACAACACCATCATTCACGATTTCTTTGTTTCAAGACTAATATTTATTTTTGTCAAAGGATTGGTTATATTAGTTGGTCCAATTGGTGTCTTTGTTTCTTTTGAGTTGTCCCTTTATTATGAGTCCTCTTTCAGAATTCATACATTCTTCACCAACTTCATAAAACATTTTTATATGTTGGGAGTGTAAAGCACACTTTATTTTAGTTTGGAAGTTCTCAATGAACATTTGGATCTTATCCTTATCAAGAATAGGAAAGGGTTCTTTGCTATCCATATTCCTCCATCTCTATTGGAAGGATGCAAAGGGTTCCCTATTTTTATGTTTGGTGTTACATGGATCCATAATTTTGATTTCTGTGACAATGTTACGAAAATAGTTTGATATGAATTCTTCTGCAAATTCCCCCATGATTGTATTCTGAATGGTAGACGTGAGAACCACTCCATGGATGGAACACTAAGACTTCAAGGAAAGAGGTACATTAAATAAGTGTCATCATTAGAAACCTCAATACAAGTAGTAAAGAATTTCCTCAAATATGGTCCCATGGGTAACCCTTCTCCTTATCTTTGTCAAATTTGGGTGTTTCAAAATTTTGAGGAAAGGGTGGCATGTACAATTTTTTGTAAAAGGGGTAGGGACATAAGTCATCTATAGTGTACATCTTCTGTGAGCTACTAAACTGCACATTTGAGAGTTTTTTTGGAGACTTTGCACCTGTTGTGCTAATATCTTGGTAGGCATTAGAGGTACATTTGTGTTGGAACCACGATTATGATCCATGAATGGAGCTTGATGTTGATACATGAGTGTATAATTAAAAAAAACATAAGTGTGTTGAGCTCTTAGATACATGTTTGAAGCATGTGTATAAGTAGGGATATAAGTGAACATGCTCTGCAGTGTGAAATATGTGAATGTCAATTTTTTTTGAAAAAATAGATTTGTGTGATGAAATTGTGGTGTTTCCCCAAAAATTTGTCCACTTGGGATTTGATTAAAGGAGGGCACTTGAAACTTCATATTCATACGACTAGGGTGTTGGTTGGAAGGTGCCCCTTGAAAGTTGACATTTGTACCACTAGGGTTCTAGTTGGAAGGTTCCCCTTGAAAGTTGACATTTGTACTACTATGGTTTTGGTTGGAAGATCCTCCTTGCTAATTGATATTTGCACCACCTATATTTTGGGTGGATGGTCCTCCTTAGGTTATTGTATTGGTTGTATCACTCACACTAAGGACTAGGTAAATCATTGTTCTAGGTTTCATAGTAGTCATTGGTATAGTTTGTGATATGGTACTTAGGACTTTTTGAGACATAGTAGAGGTAACATTAGAATTCTATTTTTGACTTATGGACATTGGGTTGGAAACAAATGGTGGTGTTGTATTGAAGAGTGGGCATGCATATTGAATCTCGTACAAGTATTGTTGAAGTTATAACTTGTGTGTCAGCCTGAGTTGTACTACTATGTGGTAGACTATTAGAGACTTTGGATGAGTGTGATTATGTAACCCAAGTAGAGATCATTTTATTATCCTCCACAATAGTGGAGATGTCAAAACTTTATGACCATAGTTTGCCTCTATTTTGTGTAGGATGATGAAAGTATCTATTAGGGTTTGTTGATAATAAGGCAATCATAATAGAAAGGACCTTAGGATCTTATGACACATGTTCTCTATCTTCTTCACTGGAGAGTGTGTGAATGTTTTCCAAATAAAATGCATCACTAGGAGGAGGTAAGGTAACCCCACTCGTAGGTGATCTTTGTGAGCCCATGGGTGTGTTGAAATTGAAATTCATAGAACTTGTAGGATTTGATGTAGGGTCCTGATTTGGGTCATGTCTCTTTTTATTTGAACAAATAAATGGCATCTATAAATGCAAGGATGAGAATATGACAATGCAAGGTGAGACTAGAATGATTTGACTATAGTAACACCTAAGAAGGAAACTATTTTTTTTGGATTTTTTTTTATTTTTGGAAAAATGATAATATGACCTAAAAAAGAAACTATTTTTTTGGATTTTCTTATGTTTGGGAAAATAACAATGCAAGACAATTCTATATGATTTAACTATAGTATTGACTTAGGAAAGAAACTATTTTTTTAGATTTTCTTATTTATGGGAAAATGACAATGCAAGGCAATGAAAGACTAGCTATGATATGTAAGGTTGGACAAATGAATCTTTAAGGTGAAAAAATAAAAATAAAATTTTGAGATTATAAATTCTTAGGAGAAACCCTAAATGATGGGGGAAACATTTTGATCTCCAAGTACTAATGACAACACAAGACAATATTATTATAAAAGGACTTTTTTTATTAGAGATGTCAAAAAAAATCTACCAACCACTTATAGAAAGATCCAAAAGAAGGTATATTCTCTAATGTTTAAAAAAATCCTAAAAGATAAAGATACTTGAGTCTAAGGCATGCAAGACCTAACTGGAATTTATGAGGCATGCAAGGTAAAACCTAACATGACAATATGAAAAAATGACCAAGGCCTAATGATGCAAAAAGGTAAGGAAACCTAGAATGTAAAACCCTAAATAAAAGATACTTTCTCTGATGCCAAATATAAAAATTATATTTTTGGACAGTGTGTAATTTTTGAAATTGACCCTGGTATGATTATGGAACCTTTGATTTAGAAACCCTAATTTTCCTAGTCAGTTGTGTTGAATCATTTACAAGTGCAACAATTTGTCTAAGATTTGTAATGTTATGGACTATTAAAATTTTCTAATATAGAGTTTTACAATCTGGTAAAAAGACAGGCAATTGCATCACATAATTAGGCTAATTGTGGCCTTGTATCTAGCGAATGCAATGCAAAATATTACAATTGTGGCTTTAAAAATAGCAGTTGCATCGTTTAGACAATAGTAGTGTAATTTAAAAAATAAACGCAGTGTTTTAATGAAAAATGCATTATTTTGTCTCATTTTGTCTATGTAATAGTTTGAAAATCTATTTTGAATTTTTATACATAGAAAACACATAAAATACAGTATGGTAGATTGACAAATTTAGGACTTTGTTTGTTTTTTGTATATTTAAACAATTTTTCAAACCACAAGATTTTCACAGGATAGATTACAAACAAGGACAAATTCAGAGAACTATTATTCTAAGTTCACAGTTTCATTGCAAAATCTTAGCCAACAACTTGGATTTTCATCAGCTCAAATAGTAGTGTCACACCCGAGGGTGTGCCTATTCTTTTTACCTTATCTAGATCTTGATCAAAGAGGATTTCTCTTCAATTGAGTTAATCTCCTGGAAAACATATGGTGAGTGATCTTGGGGGGAGATTCTCCCCCCTACTTGTACTTTGATTTTGTAATGTTCAAAATTTAGAGCAGGAGACCTCTATCTTAAGGCTTTTAGTCAGATTTGTGGTGTTTGTCTAATCGGATAATATGTGTGAGATCATAAAGTCTCTATTTGGTCATGTTGGCTCCTTTTGCATGTAGGCCTAATCTGAGCCATCACCAATACCCCTACTCGATCTTAGTCAGGTATAAGATATTCTAGAATTTACTCCTTTTCTTATTTATATACCGACCAAAGGGATTTTCCAGTTTGAGGTTGTTCCCTGAGGTGATGAAACCCCTAGATATGTATCTCTAATAGAAAGGAAAAAAGGTTTCTATTGACAAAGTGTGTAAGCACACTAAGAACACAAGACAAATATATCAATTGTTATGTCCAAAATGAAGTGTTATTTGATCTAAAAACAAACAAAATTACAAAATTTCATTTTATGGCACAAAAACAAAGTGTGAATTATTTCAAGATAATTAATCCATGTTTCCTTGCTACAAGATACAAATCAAATATCAGTATAAAAAAGCCTAGATCTAGAAATCAAAGCTCATATTAATGAAGATTACTAATATTAACATCAAACTTGTACTTTTGACAATAAGCTAATACCCTTTGAAGATAATTGTTGAAGGTTTTATTGATACTCAAAAGTGTTTGAAAGTTCCTTACCTGCTACTTTGTGTTCAAAAGTCTGATTGAGCCTGATTTCTTCCTTTCTTCTTTTGTACTAAGATGGATGATTCAACATCAACTTTTTATGATTCAAAACCTACAAATGCATCTATTAAATGGTAAGGACTCGTCGCATAACCCACACATATGGGGAATAAAATTCAATTGCATCAGATAAATATGCATGCACAAAAAGAACAATAAATAGTTATCAGAAGTAGAAAAAATATGGCATTAATTAAAAAATTGCATATTCAAAGCATCTAATTCTGTCATATTATCCATGGTTGCGGTGAATAAACCTACACACAACAAACAAAACATCCCAGATATGATAAAAAAAAATAGAAAGCAATTGCAACTGACAAAACTCAAATGAAGCTTTCAAACATGAGATTTCGTCAAATTAAATGTAGATGTGTTGAATGTTCCAAGAACTACATAAAAACTAGAATATCAGATAGAATTAGAAATACTAGGTGCTTCACATCGGGTTCACCATTTGTAATAGGGGTAAACATTTGAGTTAGTATACCTTGAATAATATTGCAACCATAAGATCTAGATTATTGCAAACAATGTACTCCTATTCAAAATAGAATTGACATAATTCAATGCATACAATAAATAATTCAAAGAAAATGAGCATGCAAACATCAAACCATAAATCCTTGTTTGTCTTTTCTCCTTCTCTTTGCAATTTTGAGCACTCAAATTTGCTCGAGTTCTTATAACATGAGAATTCAAAAATTGTGGTTCTAAATAATGAAGAATCATCTCCATTATATAGACTTTTTCTTGGGTTTCAATAGACAATTCTGATTGATTGATAATGGATAGTTAAGACTCATTTAGACTAGACTTGATTGAATTGATTGCTCTAACTAATTAAGAGTTAATCGACTGCATGACAAAATTGATTGATTAGATGACTAAATAGATTGACCAATTAAGAGAATTGATTAATTAGTCAGGAAAAGGGATTGGAAAGGTGACAAAATAGTTTGGTTAGTTAGACTAAAATTTTGTATTAGTCATGGAGTTGGAACTAGAAGAATAATTGTTATTTAATAAATTCAAAATTTATTTAATTGTGTATGATTAGATATAAATAAATTGCACAGTTTTTTTTTATTTTAGAAGATTGAGTAGACATCGTAGAAGGGAATAATTAAATGAAACAATTTTTTATATAATTATAGAAGACATCGTTAGTATATTAAGTAATTGGAATAATCATTTAATTGTGATAACAAGAACGAAAAATGTTAGTTTAATTAAATAATAAGAATTGCTCAATTAAAATTAGAGAAAACATATTGATTAAATTATAAAATCATGTAATTAATATTTAGAAGAATATATGAAATTAGAAAAGAATTAGAAGATTAATGAAATGAATGTTAAATAATTAAATTCATTCAATTATTGATTTTGGAGAGAAAAGGTGAATTTGAAATTTAATTAGAAGAATGACACAAATCAATTAAATAATTATAATTATTTAATTAATTAAGATAAAAATTAGTGTTAATATGGTGATGGCACAATTTTAGGTGTGTACACTCACAAGTCAGCAATTTGTTTCTATATGAATAAAATATATGCTATTGATACAACAATTAGATACTATAGAAGCAATCAAAATCTATGTCACAAGAACATAAACACTATGATAACTACCAACTCACAAATACCAAGACATTCACACAAAAAATTAGCCAACATCTACAACAACAAAATTATAAAAAATTATCATTCACTTCGAGAAAGAAACATATTTCAAAAAAAAACATTTCATTTCATTTAACTTACAAATATACTCATTTACAATCATATATAAATATTTACATTCCTTCCATTTAGTAGGACAAAATATGAGATTACTCTATTATCCTATTTCTTGGTGTTTATTTAACATGTGCTCTTATGTTTTTCTTTGGTCCTCTATGTTCGTAATTGTTGTAATTTTCTTCCTCTTTTTCTTCTTCATGTTATCGTATTTTCTCCATCTTTTCTTTCTCTCCAAAATCCCTCAAGAATCTTAACACTTCCGCAAAATCTCACCTAAGTTAATTGAAAATTCTTTCTCAAACTTCTTCCTCGCCATTTTCCTATGTCGATACTCATAAATGGGCATTGGGTAGGCAGTTGCTGCTCCAAATGATCAAGAAATCAAATTTAAATAACAAAATATGCATGATGGTGACTGAAGATAAACAAAGGCCAAAAATAAAAATATGCCATGCCCTACATCAATTGACCTTTAATAACAATTGTTGATAATTAAAAATCTTTATGTAATTTTATATAATTCCAATAACTAGTAAACAAGGGCCAAAAACATCAAACATTTAAAATTGAAGAATTAAGATTAATTTGTAGATGCTTGAAATTGACTCAAGACCAAAAATAAACAAATAAATAAATAATTCAAAGCAAAGATCAAATATATAAATTGTTAAAGTGTCAAATCGTTCCTTCAAATAATTCAAAATTGTCCCTGAAGCAAATTGGTAATGGGCATGGACGGGCACGGAAATTTCACAATCAAACATATTTAAATCCCATTCCTACCAGTCAAAGCAGGAAATTTAGGCAGACATTTCATTTCCTTCCCATTTATAATGACATGGAAATATTATTATAATGCGTATGGAGCTTAAAACATCACGTAGAAGACAACCTTGACATGGATGGCAAGATGTACAACTACTTTTGTCAATTTAGAGTTTACTCAAATGTCTAGATTCATTTTCTGACCGTTCAAATAAAAAAAAAAAGAAAAAATGTTTGTCTTTACTAATTAAGTATTTGGTTTCCTGGAAGGTGATGTCTTTTGGAATTCAAGGTGTACTATCATAATCGAGGCAACTTTCACATACATATAGACAAACTACAGCTGCCTTTCAACGCAACATACATTCTCAAGGTCAAGATTAAGAGTGCAGAACAAATATTTCTTAAATTCAATCTGAGTTTCGACAGAAACATAAGAACATGCAAGAAGTTGCATAATTCTCTCTGCTTGTAAACATGGCTGATATTCTTAGCTCGCCATTGTTGAAGGAAGAGGTGCAAGATAATGATAGTAGTAACCATGAAGTTAGTGTCCTAGAGAATATCAGGTTAAGGGACTTGGATAGTATTGTTAGTTTTCAACAGTTGATAGAAGAAAGTTGGGGGGAGTCGAAGAAACTATGGAAAATTGCAGGGCCTGCTATTTTCAGCAGCTTATGTTCATATTCTATAATATTAATCACAACAGTTTGTGCAGGCCATTTGGGTGATGTGGAGTTGGCAGCTGTGTCAATTCAAGGCTCTGTTATTGGACTCCTGGCTTTCGGACTATTGGTTAGTACAACCTTTCCTTGCATTCTTTTTTCAAAATCTAAACCAGCATTCATTCTGATGATATATAAGGAAAACCTCTATATTTTAAACTTATGACGGGTGTTGTATAGCTGGTAATATAAGATTAAAAGAAGTAGATTTATTTGTAAAGTAGTTGAAGAATGTTGAAAGTTAGTTGATTTGGCAAATCTCTATGCAGTATCTAGGATGTATCTTTGGAAAATCAGAATACAATAATTTTGTAATTTTCAATTAATTAATAAATATACTTGTTGCTATTTTGTAGATACTATTGTATAAACTTAATATATTAGAAACTTATGCATATTTTTTTTATATTTAAGCCATAGTAGCCTTATAAAACAAGTAGATGAGTTGTAAACAAGTAGATGAGTTGTAGTCAGGGCACATTTACTGACAAACACTGTAAAATAATAAATGTGGATAAAATTCTTTGTATACAATATATCATCCTTCCTTAATAGAGTAGACTGTAATATAGTTCTCATCGTTCTTCATCTGAGTTTTATACTAGAAAATTCTGTTTGAATTTTCTATAATTAAGCTATGTCCTTACAAAGGAAGAAGAGATCAATTGTATTCTATGCACAGCTATTGACAACAGTGTAAAATAAACAAGTGTTGCGGTGCAGCAGAGTCCTTGCCAAATGCAAGGGTACAGGGGAAAGTGTTTGAAAATATTAATGAAACATATATAGCAATATATGGACAGAAACAACTTTACACTGACATGCATTTTCAGCCTGTGACACCTTTTTCAACTTTACACTGACATACATTTTTAGCCTGTAACACCCTTTTCAGTCCTGCCACACAGAATGTTGAGAAAAGCTAGAGGCTAACTTTAAACAAATTGAACATAATGCCAGAGCAGTTCGGTCACAAATAATTGTGTTGTTTTTATTCTAGTGGAGTTCTATTGAGAACAAACCTAAATGAAAATATTTTAATTGAAACATTTGCTCCAAGCTAAACAACAGCTAGGCACTGGGCACTAGGCACTAAGATTTCTACCTACTTGAATAGTATTATTAAGTTTCCAGCAAAGGACTTTGGCTTCCCATAGTCGATGCTCTGCTTCTATAATAGAGAATAGATGCAGAAATATTTTAACTGAGATTATCTTCAGTTTTATAAATAAACTGCCAAATTTAATTTTAGTATCCATGCAAAACTATAGTTTGTACATGTTTTTCCAACAGAGTCACTGCAGAAAAACCTGCAACAAAGTTAATGATTTCCTTTTGATTGTGAATGTATGGAGTTTATTGATTCTGTACTCTCTGATTAGTGTGGCACCACCACCGTCTTGGAGATTTAGACAGGCAGGGATGAAACCCAGAACCATCTTGGACTACCATTCCACTGATTTACTTCTGCTTAACTTATGTGTAATATCTTTAAGATTATAACCCAATAACGATGCTATTCATTTATATTTTGGATACAATTTTACATCATTATGAGACGTATTGTATGTTCAACTTAGAAGTATCAGAGAGTTAGTATGTATTCCACACACTTGTCAAAGCAGAAAAGTGGACCAAGAAACAACGGTTGTCAGAATGAAACTTGAGATTACTTGACCATATGTGAGCGTAGTGGAATTGACCACAAATTTTCACATCAATGTGAAGAGAATCTCCATTGAAAGGGTATAGGTATATGGATTTTAAATTAAGATTTGGTGTCGCTAGAATTGATAGAAGAGCATTTTTCTAACTTCAAATTTCTTTGGAAGTCCTGAATATCCGAAGGATTTTTGGAGGAAATTCAAGGTGCTAAATGGCTTACTGTAGCTGTAATTCTGTTACACACTGTACCGGTCATATGTGGGAATTACCAAAAGAGTTGTTTTAATCATCATGTTTCCATTTTATGGAAGTGTTAGTTTCTTTGGCAATTAGCTTGGAAGGATGACAGTAGTCTTGTGAATCTGCCAAGGATTGATGTCATGCATGCTCAATTCAGGTGTTTGGTCTAGTTAAGAAGGATGACCATTTTCTGTATTGAAATTTGGGAACATTTCTATCATCTACCTAATAAAAATAAGTCATAATTGGATTGTTAATAGGGTTTTGATAAAGGGGCTAGTAGTTCAATTGATAGTAGTTCAATTGGTAGAGTACTTAAATAGTCAATGGAACGTCATAGATTCGAATACTAGCTGGGCCATATGAGCCATAGCTCAACATGTTGTATCATAGCCAGGCAAGGAGCCTCAAGTACCTGCAGTGTGCTTTAAGGTGGATGTTGAAATAAATCATACACATCGACCATCCAGAAGCCAGTAGCTTAACTGGTAGAACAATCCAGCCACAAATAGAAAGTCCTAAGTTCAAATCATATAAACTATTGCTCAACACTATCAATGATTTCCATTCAAGCAATGAAATTCACAATAGCAAACTTGAATATGGTTATCATCACTGTCCATAGGACAACTTGCCATCTGGCATTCTCTCTTATGTCAGAGTTGAACATTCGAATATCGAAATTAAGTATTGCACATTGTAATATGTGATCAGTTGTACTAAGGAAAATATATTTATATTAGAAGTGGATTGTTCAAGTTTCATTTCTTCACGCTTGTTTCTACCTTGTCAGATGCACAAGTCCTGATTTGCCTCTCAAATGACAAGTTTGATGGGACAAATAGACGTTAGACAGAATATAAAGAACTGTGTTTGTTGGAAGATCCATGATTGACCAAAATGAGACATTGTTTACACATTGATTCACCGGCTTGTAACAATTATTTTGATTGTTTCAAAACTAATTCTTACAGCTACACCATTTAATGAAAAAAAATGCAATTTTCTTGGTTTTGATCCTCATAAAAGTCATAGTTATCTTTCAAAATATCTACTCTTATCTGAGACAACACATTGCATCTATTTTTAACTTTATGGAATATACCCCCCCAAAAAAAAAAAAACTTTTAATAGAATCCACCATTTAAAATTTTAATTGGTTTGTATGCAGTTGGGAATGGGCAGTGCATTAGAAACCCTGTGTGGTCAGGCTGCCGGAGCAGGCAAAATTCAAATGCTTGGAGTGTATTTGCAGCGTTCGTGGTTAATATTGATGGGTACATCAGTGCTTCTGAGTTTCGTTTACATCTTTGCCACCCCAATTCTTAAGCTGTTGGGACAGGAGGATGATGTAGCTGATCTAGCGGGAGAATATGCACTTTGGATGCTACCACAACTGTTTCTCTATTCATTATATTTCCCAATGCAGAAGTTTCTTCAGGCACAAAGCAAACTCATGGTCATGGCTTGGATTGCCTTAGTCACATTGATAATTCATGCCTTTCTGAGTTGGCTATTAATATTCAAACTGGGTTTGGGGTTGGTTGGAGCAGCTATTACATTACATATATCATGGAGTCTTATCGATATCAGTCAGTTTTTGTATATTGTTTACTTTTTCCCAGATGCTTGGAAAGGATTCTCCTGGCTTGCTTTTCACGATCTATGGCCTTTTATTCGACTTTCAGTGGCTTCGGGTGTTATGTTATGGTTAGTAGCACAGTGGTTATGGTTGTTTTCTCTTCTTAATTCAATTTCAGGAGATTACAAAACAATATCTCTAACGAATTGAATCAGTCTGTGTTGGTCATATTCATTGTGGTTATTTGACATTTTCAGTTTGGAGCTCTGGTATATGATGTCACTGCTTATTATGACGGGTGATTTAAAAAATGCAACAATTCAAATCGATGCGCTATCTATCTGGTAAGAAGCACCTCCACACGTCTATTCTAAAAGTCCAACTTTTGCCTTAAATGCAATTTGTCTAGTAGCATAGCTGTAAGCACTTCTACAAATAGTTCTAGGTTCTACTGGGTGTAATGAACTCATACTGCATTCAAGACCTTCGCATTTCTTTGGCCAAAGGGCCTGCAGTTGCACACAAATTGGCCATATGGTGATGATGTATTTTGTTGTTTGCAATTAGTACTTAAATGTATCCCTTTTGACAGCTTTTCATCTGTTCCTTTTACAGCATGAATTTGAATGCATTGGAAGCCATGATCTTCATCGGTTTCAATGCTGCTATTAGGTATGAATTTCTTTGTTAGTACTATCATGTTTCATATTGGTTTTGCGTTCTTTTGAAATGAAACTTGTCGGCCCAATGCTAGGCACTATTTAACCAGATATATACAGAGATTACTTGAACAAATGAAATATTTTATTTTTATTGTTTTCCTTCGTGGTGGTTTTGATAAACTTGCAATCAGTGCTTAGTTTTCATTGAATCTATGCAGTGTGAGAGTATCGAATGAACTGGGAGCTGGTCACCCTAAAGCTGCAAAATTTTCTGTCCTCATTGTTGTTCTAACATCATTGTCAATTGGGCTTATATGTATGGCCATCATTCTTGCAACCAAAAATGACTTTGCAGTACTATTCACAAGTAGTAAAGTGGTCATGGAAGCAGTGTCCAATATGGCAATGTTACTTGGAGTGACTATGCTTTTAAATAGTGTACAACCAGTTCTATCAGGTAGAACGTAAATACTAATTCAAAAATTTTAGTTCATACTGTTGTTTCTTCATAATTTTTGAACACTGTTTTTGGGTGCAAACAATTCAGGTGTGGCTGTAGGCGGAGGTTGGCAAGGTCTGATAGCCTATGTAAACGTAGGCTCCTACTATGTTTTTGGGTTACCCCTTGGCCTTCTAATGGGATACAAGCTCGACCTTGGAGCGAAGGTGGACTTAAGTTCTTCCTAATTTGAATGCATATTCTCAAAGGCTCTTTGTCGTCTATCCATCATCAATAACTACGAAAGTCTCCTGAAATTGATCTTTGTATGTTGAAACAGGGCATTTGGACTGGCATGATTTGTGGAACAGCCCTCCAGACTCTCATTTTATTGTTAATAACATATTTTACCAACTGGAATCGAGAGGTAAAGCTTCATATTTCAGCAGAGGCTGTTGGTATCGTTATCTCATTTATTTTGGTGACTAATTTTCTTTTTGTAGTGCAGGCTGCTCAAGCCGAGGATCGTATGAGGATATGGGGAGGATCAACCCAATCTAATATAAATCGATCATTGAATGTAAGTGACTGCATGCTAGATAGATTATTTGAATTAAACTAGGGACTGCACAACTCAAGTAAACTTTGTCATATTTTGACTGACCCTGTCAAATTTGAGATGCAGGACGAAGAGAATGTTGAATATGAGAACATCCCTTAAAAAATTCTAGAAGACCATTTTCAAAAGCCTTCCACAAATGTCTTCTTGGGAAAATATTTTTTCTAAGATAGGATCCAGAAGATCCTCTTCTGTCAAGAAGTTCCAAATATTTGAATTTTTTTTTACTTTGGGTTCAGTAAATTGAAATGTGAAAATAAGTTTCAAATTCAAAACATTTAATTATATTAGAAATTCAAAGCATTTAAGCATATAAATAGTGATATATTATAGATGGAAGGGAAATAATCATGAATGAATGAGATATATGTAGAGATTTTGTTGTGGAAAAAGTTCTACATTCAAAGGGATCTAAAGCTTGTAGTAACCTCTCAAAACAATTACACTAATACAGCTTCTCTATTTGAATTTCTGTAGCATTCAATTATTTCTACACCTTAAAAAAACAATTTTCTCTTCCTTGTACTCCAAGCTCTAATTTATACTCAAAAGTAACACTATAAAACCTAATGCTTTTCAATGAAATCTATTCAAATCAAAAGCCAAAAGGTCTACATGCAAAATATTCCTCATGTCATTTTTCTAGAAGTTACAAGCATCTTTATAAAATGCTTTGAGACTTTTCTTATGAACTTGGATGTCCAATATCACTACAAGAAAAAGTAACCCATCAAAAGACAAAATCAGAACTCTTTATGTCCAAAAGACCCAATTCCTACACAGTCAAATATATTTTCATACATGTCTTAAAATTTTATGGATGATTCTTACACCGATATAAAATTGGGATTTTCTCTCACTTCATGCAAAGTGTTCAATAATGTTGCCATTAGCTAAATAAGGCTTCCAACATAATACCACCTTGCAATAATATTATAAGTGCCTAGAAAATACTAATTAACTACAAAAAATATTTCTCCTCACATGAGATGTCCAAGTTTTTGATTAAGGTAATTGCATGTTTTGAAGGGGCCCTGAAACCCTGTACAAAATAGTCACAAAAAATATTCAATAAAGCCCTCTAAACAAAACGGTTCAAGACCACAGTGAGGGTTTTACAACAAGCACCCACAACCTTGGAGGGACAATACATGAAACAACCTTCATGTAAACCCAAGCTAAAGACAAATCCACGTCTAGGATTTACCTTTAGCACCCTTCTGATAGGAACGAAGAGTCATATCAAAGGAAGAGGACATCTTGACTTTTTTTCCTTTAACAATAATCCAACCCTCTTCAACTTTAGCCGCCTCGTCTTGCCAATGCAGAGGATCATCAACCACACCAGAACAATCAAAGCTACCAGCAGGGGTACCCAAAATGCTAGTAGAATCAGCAAGAGAGACATCCACAAAACCTTTAACCGCCACCACCCCCGCGTCACTAGGGGATACCAGAGACGCAACAACCCCCACCAAACCAGGTGACGGTACCACCGGGGAGGCTATCACTGGAGAACACTCAGGAGCCACAACCAAACCAGTAGGAGGAGGGACCTACGCAACCACCTGGGAAAAAAATTTTGGTGAGACAGACTTCTTTTCCACCATATAGTGTTGAGCAGAAGCACTGTTCCACCAAGAAGCATAAGTTTTCTTTTTACCCATTCCACATTGAGCAGCCAAATGCCCTGTTTTAAAACACCTTCTGCATCTGAAGGGAATCCCTTCATAATCCAGAGACTAATTCCATCTTCCTTTAGAGGATTTGATCACTATCTCCGTAGGAAGACCCTTAGAGGGATCAATATCCACAAGAATGCGAGCATAAGTAGAGTGGAGAATGTCAGAAGAATCACCATCCACCAATAAAAATTCCCCAAGAGCATTACCAATCCCCTCCAGCAGAGAGTCAATCCATAAATGCAGAGGAATATTAGGAAGACAGACCCATAAAGGAAACTTGACGAAGGAATCCGAGATAGGGTTAAAATCAATATGCCAGGGCTTAACCATGAGCATAAAACAATCCTCCCAGCTGAAAAAAAATTTAAATAGCAACTTATTTATGTCCAAAACATCTTCAAATTTTTCTATAAAAAACCCCTTAGCAAAGGGAAAGATGTGCATCGTATCCACAAGGATAGGCTCCCAATGACTAGAGATCCAACCATGAAGCTTTGCGAGGCTAGGGAAAAAACCTTTGAACCTGCAAATCAAGGCATGGGAAGAAAACACCGATAGATTATGGTCTATTTCCTCCTCCACATCCACATCCACCATAATGGAGATTGGATTAGAAACAGGAACAGTCCCATGGTTTTCTCCCGCTTCAACACAACATCTTCCCTAGCAGCAAAGGAGGGCTCCACAAACACCACATGGGGCCCATCACCCCACCCTTCCTTACTCAATCGGAGACCGAAACCCCTGAATCCCGCACAGCAGCGTCATCCACTCTCCCTGTACCAAGCACCGCATGTGCTGCACAACCGCAAGAAGACTAAAGACCAACAACATCGACAGAGGCTGTTGTGGCGGCATCAACGACAGCAATAGTAGCGACACGAGGAGCCCAAGCGCTATCAGAAAGGGCAGCATCAACCATGGCAAATGCCCTAATCGTAGCAACGGCGGGAGACATATTTCTCCACATGAGATGTCCAAGGTATCCTTCTATGATTTATGAATTAAAACAAATTAACCATCAACCATTATAATATTAAACATTGAAATACACAGTCATAAGATTGCAAGGTTCCCAAAATCATAGGAACCTCTTATTGTACTTGTCGTAGGCAATATACTATTGCATTCGGTTGTGCACCATTGGTGAATTAGTTTTGCGCCAATGAACCAATCCTAAGTCACTATTTTTTGCTATTAGAATATTTCTAATGTTTAAATATTTATTTATGAATTAAATAAATGGTATAAATTACTTATTTGTTGTATGATTGGTTTAATTGATTTGGTCTTATAGGACCCCTTTTTTCGGAGCTTCACCAAATTTGTTATTCGGAAAGTTTTTAACCATAGTTTGTAATAATCTATCATTTAATTTATTTTGAAATTAATTTTTTAATTTACAATATAGTATATTTTTATAGATACTCTATTTAATATTTTATTGTTTACAAATTTTAATTATAATATATTTTAACAATATTATAATATAAAATTATATTATAATATAATTTAAATACCAATGTATGGTCGAACCAATTCAGAATAGAAGGAAGGATTTATGTTTTGAACAAATTTGGAGCATTTTCAAGTTCTTGTTTTGATTGAATTTTCAGTTTCCTTCTTGTTTCCAGGTC
>MU227326.1:3523448-3540567 GCA_018584345.1 Thuja plicata | reverse complement strand
TATATGTATGTATATATATGTATATATACATACATATATATATATGTATATATATATAACTAATTACGATAAAATTTGCACTATGATTATTTTATTTCTATTTTCTTTTATTTTCATATCACTTAAAATTTAATATTAAATTTATATAAAAAAATATAGATATACAAATATATGAAAAAATTAATTGAAAAGACTATTAATATTATTATTGTAATTTATTTTTATTTTCAATAGATATATAACTATAATTATATAATAAGTGATAGTCATTACATATATTTATTTTTATTAATATTTATAATAAAATTAGAATTAAATTTATAATTATAATTAATTACGGCAAGTGCAGGCCACTACGTGGCACTTGTTGGTTCTTGATTCTAGGTAAACCCCTTACTAAAGATGGAAGAAGAAAATAAGACAAAGTGTATGGTTGTGGTTCTCTTAATTTTAAGAACTATAAAGGACATTAGAAAGAATGATATATCGAGTGGATAATTTTAATATTCTAGCCCTAGTGTTCCATGTGGCAAAATCAGGGAATGTTCCATCTTTTAAGTAATAGAATATATGTGAATACCATTCATTTGAATCAAGACTATAGCAACAAGAAACTTAGGTAGAGTCTTTAGAGATAGTCAGACAATGAATATTATGAATATTGAGTTGATAGCTATCACTATGATCCTCAAATAGAATAAGAGAAGCGGCACTTGCCATAGTATTTGCATGTTTATTATCATTTTGATGCAGATAGCTAATAGAATGAGACTGAAATTTATTGAGCAAACATAAGGCAAGGTCATAGTATTGAGATAGTTTTGTATTCTTAGTCTGATAAATTCTTTGAATTTGTTTCACAACCAACTATGAATCACCATAGATATGTATATGTTGCACATTAAGGGATGAAGTTGTTTTCCTACCAGTGATAAGGGCCTCATATTTTGCGATATTATTAGTACAAAGAAAATTAAGAAAATAAGATAGAGGAATTGACTTTCCTGAGCGAGGTATTATTGTGACACCAACATCAAAGCTAGTTCTACATCTAGATCCATCAAAATACAATTCTCACTTGTTATCAACATCTATAGGAAGAAAAAAGTCTTTAGGAAAAGAAGGCAGATTGGAAGTAGTATCAAGTGAAGGACAACAAGCTAGCTGGTCGGTCACAGCTTTTCCTTTTACTGCCTTTTGAGAAATCAATTTAAGATCAAATTAACTTCACATCATCACCCATTTAGTAATTCATCTTGAGAGATCGGTCATGGAGAAAATATGTTTTAGAGGATCAAAATTAACAATAACATGGATCTTAGAATTAAGAAGATAATGACACAGTTTCTGAGTACCAAAAACTAAGGTGAGACATTATTTTTCTATTGTCGAGTACCATTTTTCATAATCAACTAAGGTATGATTAATGTAATAGACAGATTGTTCCTTCCTTTTGTCATCCTTCTGAGCTAAGACAACAACAAGAGCATTATCTAAAGTGGAAGTATATAAAAGGAAAGGTTGATTAGGAATAGAAGGTTGTAAAATAGGGGGATTAACAAGATAGATTTTTAATTCCTTAAATTCCTTTTGACAATCTTCATTCAATGAAAAGGTGTATCCTTTCTCAACAATAAAGTGAAATGGATTGTTTAGTCTGCAAGGTGTGAGACAAATCTTTGAATAGCTTGAATTTTTCCTTGGAGACTATGGAGTTTTGATATGATACAAGGAGTTGGCATATTAACAATGATATGAATCTTGTTAGTATCCACTTCAATACCCTTATTTGAGATTATAAATCCTAGAATTTTTCCACTATCGACACCGAAGGAACATTTTTGAGGGTTTAAATGCATTTTGTATTTGCGAATACGTTCAAATATTTGTCTTAGAATAGGAACATGGTTTTCACATGTGATAGATTTAGTTAAGATATCATCAACATAGTCTTTTAAGATTTTATGAATATAAAAATGAAAGATAAGTTTCATAGTACGTTGAGAAGTGGCACTAGAATTATTCAATCCAAAAGGCATAACCACCCAATGAAAGGTTATAAAGAATTATAAAATTAGTCTTGTATTGATCTTGAGGAGGAATAAAAAATTTATTATAACCAAAAAAAACCATCCATGAAGGATAACAAAGCATGACCAGCAGTAGAATCCACTATCATGTCAATATTTGGAAGAGAAAAATCATCTTTTAATGAAGCTTTATTGAGATCACAAAAATCAGTACACATTTGGATCTTATCTTTACCTTTGGATATAGTTGTACAATGTTTGAGATCCAAAGGGAATAGTTAATGAGACATATGAAACGAGCATCAAGGAGTTTTTCAATTTTGGCTTTTATAAGTAAAGAAACTTTTGGGTTCATCTCAGAAATCTTTTGTTTCACTGGTTTTGCGTTAGGAAGAAGAATAATGTTATGAGTCACAATTTTAGAATCTATGTCATGCATGTTATAATATGTCCAAGCAAAGATATCAGTAAATTCTTGAAGAAGAGATTTATGTT
The DNA here is from genome assembly GCA_018584345.1 of Thuja plicata. NCBI lineage: Eukaryota > Viridiplantae > Streptophyta > Pinopsida > Cupressales > Cupressaceae > Thuja > Thuja plicata. The sequence goes on along the minus strand of MU227326.1, from coordinate 3,538,042 downwards.
CTTATTGTTCATGCTCATCTAGACATTTTCCAATCTTGATCACTTTTTCTGAATTATAAGGATCCATTTCCACATCAATGGTTTTAGTAACTAACAAATTAATTTGTGGAGTAATGTCTATAGGAAAAGAAAACTCATGCATCTCTTCAAGTTTATTATCTTCCCCAAAATATGCTTTCGTATCTAAACAATAAGGAAACCCACGGTTATGATAATATCTAGGAAGATACTCATAGACGCCAAGACATTCAGCCAAGGAATCATCATTACTGAAAGTGTTAAGAGTAGGTAAAATAGATATCTCATTTTCATCAATGAGATCATTATTAGAAAGAGATAAATGTCCAGTAGCAATAGTATTAATGTTGTGAGAAGGATTTTTAGACTTTTTGGAGGGTTTATAAGGATTATACCCTATACCAAAGGAATGTTCTCTACCATGATGTCCTAAAGGAACCTGAAATCCTTGTTCTTGTATTCCACATCCTTCATCATTAAATCCTTGTTTAGCCAACAGATGATAGCCATGATCACAGCAATAAATTATATCATAAATGGACCATGGTCCCTCATAAGTCACAATGTCATAACAATCTTTTTTTGTAAGTGTTTCAAGAGATTCATTAAAAGTACTTACAACAAAAGAATTATTGCTAATTTGATATGGGAGAGATGATACTTTATTAGGTTCTTGACGGGGCTCAATTTTTGTAGGTTATGTAGGAGGAATCTTATATTCACCCACAAAAGAAGGTGTCAAATCCAAGGATCCTTAATCATCATCCAAAATAAAACTAGTAGGTAAAGGATCATCTTTAGGAGGGTAAATTGTTTCGTGTTGAGTCAAGATGGGTAAATTTTTACTATCTGATTTAGTACGTAAACAATTTTTCACTTTATCATCGACAACCAAAGTGTAAATAGTGAACCAGTATAGATGAATTTTAATTTGCGATGGACTTTTGAAGGAATAGCATGCATGGAATGTAACCATGGTCTAGATAAGAGGAGATTGTAATTAAGAGTCATAGGCATAGCATGGATAGGAGCTGATAAAATAATGAGTCCTACCTTAATAGGTAGAGTGATGATACCCCTAGTTTGTTTAGCGACATTATGAAGTCCATGGATATGAATAGAATTAAGCTTTATTATGGAAAGATACACATTTAAATTTTGTTTAATAGATCAATGTTGTAAGCATTGAGTCCTAAACCATTATCAATTAATATCCTGCGAATAATATTTCCATGGATAAGGATAGAAACCATTAAAGAGTCATGTTGATCTTTAATTTCTTTAGGAACCAACTCATCTTGAGTAAAAAAAATTGTGCATTTACATTAGTATAATGCATACACTCCAAGAAAGAAGTAATATTAGGTTGCACCGAAGATAGTATGGTCAAATTTGTCAATGCTTGTTTTAAGGCATCTTGATATGTAGGAGAGGTTTGAAGGAGTTCCCAAAAGGAGATCTTAGTGGGAGTAGCACATAATTGTTCTAATAATTCATATTCCGTCCAAGATTAGAATATAGACGAGGTGCTAAGGGAAGAAAAGGTTGAGAATTAGGGAGGGGATTTGAAGCAACCAAATTAGTGGGTTGAGGATTGTTCCTAGTATAATATGTATGAGAAACTGCTTGGAAATTCTTAACAAACTCCAAAGGACTTAGTGGCTTCCCTTGAATAGTTATGGATGATTTCTTAGGAGTTTGAAAGGTGCTAGATTCATTACAACCCTTAATAGTAATAATAGGTTTGGCTATTAGTGACTTATTTTCTTGAGCAAGGTGAAAAAAATACCTTTAGTTTTTCCATATTGTTAAAGTAGGTATTCATAGGAAATAATCTAATCAATCTTTGACAAAAAGATAGTTTATGAATCATAGAGGAAGATTTAATAGCAATAAATTCATCGAGAGCTTCATCTAACATATCAAATTTTTCACTACTAAAAGACTCATGAAAGGTTCTAAAATCTTGTATAAAGAAATCAGACATTGCACAGAGTAAAAATAAGCTATGACCAATTAAGCAAGAAAAAGGATGATTTTTTTTTTAATTAAAAAATGCAAAGATAAATCAAGTAATACTAAATGTAAATAAAATACAATATTTTTTATTGTTTTACGATTAACGAAAAGACATGCAAAATTTAACTAACCAAATCAAAATATATAGTGCATGAAAGAGACGGGTTCACCAAAATGTGCAATAGAAAATGGGGATCACCTAATAAGATCCAAGTTCCCCACAATTTGTAAGGCACATTAGAATAAAAAGCATCCTCAGGTCAAATCAGATCAACTCCACAAGAAAATGTGAAGTGAGGCTAATACCAAATTTGGGTTAAAAGGGGTTTGAATTATTCCTTTGTTGCTTAGAATGAGGAAAGAAGTTGGATGTGAAGGAACTACAAAATGATTAAATCTATCTAAATCCATAAATATGATTGCTAAAGGAGAAAATAGATATGAAATTTGTGCACCTGGAATGAAATGTAGATGATAAATTTATTCAGATCTAGTTTTTGGACTTCTATTGTACCCTATACACCTGTAATTGTAGATTAAAAATCTCAAAATTGTAACATGCAATCCCTAAAATTTCCACTAATTTTATGAGGGTGGAGAATCTTTGGAATTCTCTACATCTAGGTGTACAATTTTTGGAACATTCTGCACCTAGGGTTTTCCCCAAATAAATTTCAAATTGCCCATCTCAGTCCCAAGAAACCACCTGTGTTCTGACAGCTAATTTTGTAGCCTCTTGATGCTACGAATTTGAGGGTTTGTGTGTGTAAGTGGCTATTTAGATTTTTTCCTTAGTCAAAACCACATTTTGGTGATTCCCATCTCCATGGATAACCAATGCTTGGAGATAAAATTGTGTGTAGTGTTCCTAAATTTAGAGAGTATGCTTATCTATATCTCTATGAGAAAAGTGTGTAAATAATCTACCCTAGTGCATTAGAGTAAACCCTAAATGTAATACAATCAATGTATATGTGATGGAGAGCGTAAAATAAACATAGATCTGAAATGTAAAGAGACAAATATGAAGCATAAAGATGCAAATCTGAAGATGACAAGAAACTATACCCAATCCTAGAAAGGAAGAGTACAAGCCAATCATTAGTTGGCCATCTCCTAATCACCTTCATAATCACTTTGAAACTCCATTATTGAATGTATATTTGATGCTAAAAAGGGTGCTTGAATGCTTCAATTGATAGAAGAATCCTTGATGAAGGGATGTACTTAATAAAGATATGCTATAAACATGATTCCAAAAACCTTTACTTAATGAAATAGATTCAAATTGGGGCTTCACCTTTCAATTGATTTCATATCATGAAAAATAATTATCATGCTTGCTTTTATAGAAAATCAGACAGATCTGAATGCGGAGGCCAACTATAGATCTATGAATACCCCTAAAATTCCAACCTAGGGTCCCAATTCAAATTTGGACCCAAAATCCAAGGCGCAGAATGTTTGAAATGTTGTGCACCTAGGTGTACAATGTTCCAAACGTTTTTCACCCTAGGAAAAGGGGCCAAATTTAGTCAGGAGGTCCCAGGTAGCCATAGGGTATAGGTCTCAGGCTGAGAGTTAGTTCAAGGGTTGAGAGATAAGAAAAAGGCCACTAATTATGCAATAGGGTCTAGGTGATGAAATAAAATATTGGTTTGGATGAGAAAAGGAGGACCTCACTTAGTAACAAGAGCTTACCTCTATTTTTCTAGAGATTGAAGAGAGAGTAGATTGAAATTTGAATTTAAGAGTTAATTAAGTGCATATGTGAAATCTTATAATGCAAACTATTGTGAAACACACTAAAGAGGGTGTTAAATATCCACAAAATTGTTCACAACAGAGGTGCTTACACTTTCAGATGGTACAGGTTGAAAGAAATTTTTGGGTCTTCCAAGGTAATTAGAGTCTTATTGGGTATGGTTAGCATAATATTTTAGACTCTAAAATAGATTTTGGCAGCTAAGTGTCATGTAGATGAAGTATTATTATCCTATGATATTTAGGTTTTGAGGCAACTTGATATGGGTCATTTGATTGGATCTATCGATTCTAGCTAAAGGCTTAAATATTATTATAAGGTCAAAAGTAGTGATAAATGGTTTTCTCCTCTTTTATTTTATATTTAAATTAGCATTGATGGTTCTTCTTGTGGCAACCTAAGTGTTGCATGAGTAGGTGGATTTGGATGGGATAGTAATGGTTTGGTTCACTTATTTTTATATTATTATAGGGATTGGCACTAACAATCAACCGAAAGATTGAACACTCCATATGGCTCTTAAGAAATCTTGTGAGATAGGTTGAAAGAAAACTAAGGCTAATCCTATGATTCTAGTCCTCCTAAAAGATAGAAGCTTTTAAGAGTCTTCTTATATGTTTGCTTCTTATGTTGAATGTATATTATTTTATTTCCACACAATTTTTTGTCTATCTCATTTGTTCATACCTCTAGAGAATGGAATTTTGTTGAGACTATTTGGTCAAATGGACCTCTTTTTGTAATCATAGTTAGGTCACAATTTGTGAATCTTTTTCCTTTTCTCAATCTTCACAATTCTTTTAAGGTTTTTGTAACTATTTGGTTTGGTTTTCTTAGTATGTTATGCTTATTAGTTTTATGGTTTCTTTTGGTTAATGGAGGTGGTGGCTTTATCATAAACTTTCTTATATTTTAATCCTTCAAGTTTTAGTAACAATTGTTTCTATTTGAAATTTTTTGTGTAATCTATCATAATTCTTTAATTAATACATTTCTATCATTTTTTCCATAATAAATATAAAAACATGACAATAAGTTAAAAAAAATATACCAAGCTGACCCATAATAACTACTTAAAGAATCAAGAACATCTAATTTTAAATTTTAAAATTTGATATTTAAAACTAAAATCTTAGATAAAAAAAAAATCAAAGTAGAAATCAACTCTGACAATACAAATACAAATGTTGAATGCATAAAAATGCTAAATAGAAAAAAAAACATAAGATCCAATACAAATCAAATTATAAGTAACTATAAAGTGTGCCACATGTCATTTTATAATTGTATTAAAATGTTCCTCGAAAAACTAAATGGAAATGGCTATGGATGTGTATGCAAATTTCACCATAAGACATATTTAAATTTCATTCCTATGAGTCAAGTAGAATCTTTATTCTTAATAAATTCCATTCCCTTCACAATCATAATGTGTATTGAACTTAAAATATCAACTTGGAGACAATCTTGATGTACAAGGCAGATTGTACACATATTTTTGTGTATTTAGAATTTGACAAAATGTTTTGATTCATTTCTAAACCATTTGAAAATAATAATTTCTCAAATTTATGTGTCTATTTTAGTTGTAGCCAGTTAAGTGTCCATTTTACATTTCAAAAAAAAATGAAGGTCTTACGATATTCCACGCAAAGACTATATATTGACGAAGTTAGACCTCATGACTACTAGTCCGGAGAGGGGCCAATAGTTGATCAAGGTCCAATAGTTGATCACCCACTTGTGAATATATTATCCAGTCTTACCACACATTTTTACTATATATTATAATTAAATAATCCACATGTAAATCAAAAAAATTCCAAATGTTGATAAAAGTGGGCCAATACTTGAACACATGAGAACCTATATAAATATTATATTAAAAACACATAAATAAACTTATTAACAAGTGAAATAAATAATTTTTTATCTCAAATAAAATATTATAGCTATTTATTATATGTGTCACTTAGAAAATAATATTCTCACTTAATAAAATAAGATGCTCACTTAAACAACTATTGTTATCTTAGTGTACTAATACTATTCTTAGTGTACAACTATTGGGGTAGCAATGTATATGCAATAGAGTATTTCATAAATTAACAATTTGTCTTATCACAAATATAAAAGGTGCTCCCTCACGACTATTGGTCCCTCTCCCTTAAATGCCTTGTATTTTCCCATGAAATGTGTGAGATTGTCAACAAGTTTTAGTGTTCAACTATTGGTCCCTTTGTGTTGGATATAAGTTGTATTTGTGTTATTTTTATAAAAACTAATAATTTTTTTGTGTTGAAGTATTGGTCCTTTTGTGCTGGATATAAAAGTTAGATATAACATTTATATTGATGATTACTAATAGGTATTTGGTCCATTTAAGTTGCTTATATGTTATATTTATATAGAAATATAATATTCTACTAATAAAAAATGATATTTTTAAATTCTTGACTACAAGGGATTTTTAGATTAAGGTTTGGTCAAAGCTTTAAAAAGTCATTTTTTGGACATGTTTCACTAGGTGTGTTATTCTAACGAGTTGTGCATTGAGTCACACCTTCAAACCTTAGTTATAGGTAGTTAAGTGTCCATTTTGCATTTCAAAAGAAAAATGAAGGTCTTACGATATTCCACACAGCGACTATATATTGACGAAGTTATCCCTCATGACTACTTGGGAATTTATGGTGTGTTGTTCAAAGTGGAAGTATTCTAATATTTTACATCAGACACATTGAAGGTAACTATCACATGCATCTAGATGAACATATACCAACCTTTCAAAAAACATACCTACTCAATGGTCAAGACTAAGAGTAAGTGGATAAGCATCTACAATCAAATTTAATCTCAGTTTTGCGTTGAAACATAAGAACATCCATGAAGATTCCATAATTCTCCCTTCTTGAAAACATGGTTGATGTTCTTAGGTCATCGTTGTCGAAGGAAGATGACCAAAATAATGATATTAGTAACCATGAAGTTAGTGGCAGATAGAATTTAAAGTTAGCAAACTTGGATAATATTGACATTTTTTATCAGTTGATAAAAGAAAGTTGTACAGAATCAAAGAAGCTTTGGATAATTGAAGGGCCTGCTATTTCTCTTGATGATGCTTGTGTTGCTAGGATTTTGGCTTCTTGTGATTTATTGCAGTAACATAGATTGTCTTCCAGATATTGTTCCTTGGGATAACTACTAGAAGACATTGTAGGTTTGTTCGTGGAACCCGTCTTGTTGATTTGGTAGACATCATTGATATATTCATCTTCTCTTTGATGGAGATGATCATTCTTTAGTTATTATGAGGAAACACGTGGACCGTCTTCCTCGTAGTCTAAATGATCATCCTTCACAGTTTGACATGATTGTGGATACTTTGGACCAACATTTAGAGAAGGCCTCTTTATCTTCAAAGGAGGCATTTGGATCTTTAGATCATGGTCTACATTCATCCTCATTAGATCTTGGTTTGTCTTTTTTAGCATTGTAGCCTAGTACACCTAGTTTGGAGGCAACTTTCAATATCAACACTGGGACACTTGAACACTTTATAGAGACTTCATACATATTAAGGTTTTTTTCTACATATTCCTTTTAGGATTGGGTAGACTTCATTCATACACTTTTGGTTTTGTAAGCGAAGGAACTTTATTCAACAATAATGGAGCATCTTCTACATCTAGCTTAGAGCATCTACCATTGATGTTCATTCTGCAAATTGAGGGGGGCTACTTTTTCTCTCTTCTTCTCTTTTATAGGTGAGACTTTTTCCTCACATGGAATTTTGTCCTTCTCATTCTTCTTTGAGAGTTATTTTGTATCTTCATCTCTCTTTTGGGGGCGGGGGGGGGCAGTTTTGTCCCACTTAGTTTTCTCCTTTTCTCTATTTGTAAGAGATTGCATTCACATTGTATATGGGTACCTAACATGACCTTGTAGTTGGTACCCATCTTCCATTGTTAGCTTGAGTTTCCATTCCCCTAAGTTGGACTTAAAGGAGGTTGTTTGTGTAATTAATTACACTTTACTTAAGTTAACTTTGGATAATGTATTTTATAGTAATTTAGATAGGAGCTACTCAAGGAATTGCATATCTAGGGAATATGGTTGTTGAAAAAATTCCACCTTGGTGGGTGATCCACCTTTAGTGGAATTATCTATTATTTTCTCCTAAATACCCTTACATCTCATTGAGCCACATGTCATCTTTGTGTGCTATCTTCTCTTATTGTCTTGCTTATATAAATAGACACATTTACATTGTAGTTCAATTAAGCATATTGCATCTTGATGAGATTACAGTTTGTTATTGTCTATGTTGTTCTCTCTTTCTTTTGTGATATTTATTGGCCTCTAGATCTTGGGTTGCTATAGGCAAATTCTTATAGAAAGCCTTTGTGTAATAACTTCTTTAATTCCGTAATTAATTAATATACTTTCTTATATTTTTTTCCATAAATATATGAAGAAATGACAATAAATTGCAAAAACATATACCAAATTGACTCACAATAACTAATCAACGAACAAGAACACCAAATTTTAAATTTTAAGATTTAATAGTTAAAACCAATTTTTAGAATCTTAAATTAACTAAAGACAAAATAAAACTGATTTCGAAATAGAAATCAACAATGACAATATAAATACAATAAATCTACAAATAATAATGCATAAAATATACTAAATAGAAAAAACAGTCGATCACATACATAATCAAATAAATAGAGAAAACATAAGATCACATACATAATCAAATAGATAAAACAAGAAAGAGTGCCACTTGTCAATTTATAATTGTGTTAAAACGTTCCTCCCGAAACCAAATGGAAATGGCTATGGATGTGTATGCATATTTCACCATCAGAGATATTTAAATCACATTCCTACCAGTCAAGCGGAATCTTTGTTCTAAAGAAATTCCGTTACCTTCACAATCATAATGCGTATTGAGCTTAAATTCTCAACATGGAGACAATCTTGACGTAGAAGTCAAACTGTACACGTATTTCTGTGTATTTAGAATTAGACCAATTGTTTTGATTCATTTTTAAACCATTTTGAAGTAGTAATTTGGCGGAAGTATGTACTTGGGAATTTATGGCATACTGTTCAAAGTGGAAGTATTCTATTATTTCATATCCGACACATTGAAGGTAATTATCACATAAATCTAGATGAACGTATGTATACCTGCCATTCAACAAACATGCCTACTCAATGGTCAAGACTGATCAGTGTAAGTCGATAAGCATCTAAGACTAAATTTAATGGCAGTTTTGTGCTGAAGCATAAGAACAACGTCCATGAAGATTGAATAATTCTCTCTGGTTGTAAACATGGCTACTCCTCTTAGCTCACCATTGTTGAAGGAAGATGAGCAAAACAATGATATTAGTAACCATGAAGTTAGTGGCAGAGAGAACATAAAGTTAGCAGACTTGGATAGTATTGTTAGTTTTCGACAGCTGATGAAAGAAAGTTGTACAGAGTCAAAGAAACTGTGGAGAATTGCAGGGCCTGCTATTTTTACCAGAGTATGTTCATTTTCAATAATATTAATCACAACAGTATGTGCAGGTCACTTGGGTAATGTTGAGTTGGCAGCTGTGGCAATCCAAGGCTCTGTTATTGCAGGCTTTGCTTTTGGACTCATGGTCAGTACAACCTTTCTTTTCCTTCATTTTCTCAAAATATGTCCAGCATTGATTTTGCTGACATATCAGAATCACATATATGTTTAAAACATATTTGGGTGTTTTATAGTTCTTGATATAAGATTAAAAGAAGTAGATTTAATTGGGGAAGAATATTGGAAGGCGGTTGTTTTGGAGATCATGTTGTAAGAAGCCAAAATATTAGAGAACTATGTATGGATTTTCTTCTGATTATTTGTCTATATGTGAAATCGAACACAGCTATCAAAATTTTAACTGGTTTATGTGCAGTTGGGAATGGGCAGTGCATTAGAAACCCTCTGTGGTCAGGCCTTTGGAGCAAGAAAACGCCAAATGCTTGGAGTGTATTTGCAGCGATCATGGTTGATATTGTTGGGTACAGGGGTGCTTTTGAGTCCTATTTACCTCTTTGCCACCCCAATTCTTAAGCTGTTGGGACAGGAGGATGATGTAGCTGATCTTGCGGGCAAATATGGACGTTGGATGCTACCACAGCTGTTTCTCTTTTCATTAAATTTCCCAATGCAAAAGTTTCTTCAAGCACAAACCAAAGTCATGGCCATGGCTTTCATTGCCTTAGTAGCGTTGCTAATTCATGCCTTTATGAGTTGGTTTTTAATCTTCGAACTGGGATTGGGATTGGCTGGAGCAGCTATCACAGGAAATCTATCATGGGTTATTATCGATACTTTTCAGTTTTTGTATATAGTTTACTACTGTCAAGATGCTTGGAAGGGGTTCTCCCGGCTTGCTTTTCGTGATCTATGGCCTTTTATTCGACTTTCAGTGGCTTCGGGTATTATGCTATGGTTAGTAGCACAGTGATTGTGGTTGTTTTCTGTTCTGAAGTCAATTTTGTAGTAAAACCCCTTATTAGTCAATTTTTTAGTAAAACCCCTTATTAGCATATTACAGTAACAATATCTGTGACGAAGTAAATCAATAAGTGTTACTCATATTCATTTGTGGGTTTTGGCATTTTATGGTTGCTAGCATAGTGGTTGTGGTTGTTTTCTCTTCTTAAATAAATTTCTGGCCAAAAAAAACAACCCTAATTAGGAGATGACAAAACAATATCTCTAACGATTTGAGTCAATCTGTGTTAGTCAAATTCATTATTGTGGGTTTTTGCATTTTCAGTTTGGAGATATGGTATATGACCTCACTGATTATTATGACGGGTAACTTAAAAAATGCAACAATTGAAGTCGATGCGTTATCTATCTGGTAAGAAGCATCTCCACAAATTTGTTTCAAAAACCTAACTTTTTGTCTTAAATGCAATTTGTAAGCATGGCTCCTATTGGCTGTAATGAACTCGTGCATCTAAGTTTAATACCTTCATTTCAAAGGGTAAAGGGTAAAGGATCTTTACACAAATTAGGAATCTAGTAATGGTGTAAATGGTCTTTTGAACTTGTTGATTGTTGCAATTACTAGTTAAATTTACCCCTTTCGTTTGAAAGTGTAGATTGTTGCAATTAGTAGTTAAATATACCCCTTTTGACAGTTTTCTATCTGATCCTTTTACAGCATGAATTTGAATGCATGGGAAGCCATGATCTTCATCGGTTTCAATGCTGGTATTAGGTATGAATTTTCAAGTTAGCAAGTTATCATGTTTTATATTGGTTTTGCGTTCTTTTGAAATGAAATTTATTAGCCCAATACCAGACCCTATAACCAAATACATACAGAGATTACTTGGACAAATAACATGTCATTATTTCTTAAGTGGTGGCTGCATCATATTTTTGGTAAACTTGCAAGCAGTTATTAGTCTCCATTCAATCTATGCAGTGTGAGAGTATCGAATGAACTGGGAGCTGGTCGCCCTAAAGCTGCAAAATTTGCTGTCATGGTGGTGGTTGTAACATCATTGTCAATTGGGCTTATATTTATGGCCATCATTCTTGCAACAAAAAATGATTTTGCAGTACTATTCACAAGTAGTAAAGTGGTCATGGACACAGTCTCAAATATGGCAATGTTACTTGGAGTTACAATGGTTTTAAATAGTGTACAACCAGTTCTATCAGGTACAGTGTAGATACCAATTCACAATTCTTTGTTTACATGGCTGTAGTACTAGTATCTTTGCAGTTTAGGCTATATAATTAATGAACTATTTGATTATGGGTTCATACTGTTGTTTCATAATTTTTGAACACTGTTTTTGGGTGCAAACAATTCAGGTGTGGCTGTAGGCGGAGGTTGGCAAGGTCTGATAGCCTATGTAAACGTAGGGTCCTACTATGTTTTTGGGTTACCCCTTGGCCTTCTAATGGGATATAAGTTCGACCTTGGAGTAAAGGTATACTTAGCTTCTAATGCATATTCTCAATTGCTCTTTGTTGTCTGTTCATGACAATAAGTATATTAAAGATCATCTGAATTTGATCTTTTTATGTTGAAACAGGGCATTTGGACAGGCATGATTTGTGGAACAGCCCTCCAGACTGCTATTTTATTGTTAATCACATATTTCACTAACTGGAATCGAGAGGTAAATCATCAAATATATGCAGAGGCTGTTGGGATTATTATCGCATTGCTGTGGTGACTAAGTTTTCTTTTGTAATGCAGGCTGCTCAAGCTGAGAATCGTATCAGGGTATGGGGAGGAATGGTTGAGCCTAACACAAATCGATCACTGAAGGTAAGCGTGTGCATGTTACATAGATTACTTGAAAAGCTTTAGAAAGTGTACCGCCCAAGTGACCTAAACTTTTGTCACATTCTGACTGACCCCCTCAAATTTGAACTGCAGGTGGACGAGAATGTTGAAAATGAAAACATCCCTTAGAAATCTAGAAAATGTATCTCTAAAGAGGAGAATTGTCGAAATATTTGAACTGCAGCTACAAATTCAGTAGGTTGACACAGGATATGCTCAAGTAGATGGTTAATCATTAGGCTTATTGACGTTACAGTTTTTTCTCTGGATTCAGTAATATGAAATACTGGAAATCTCTGGCGAACCAGCTATACCATCAATCCAATTCAATCTTAGTGTATATGTTCTGACATGGGAAAAATTAAAATATAAAAATTCCTTCAATGGAGGATCAATTTAGGAAATATATATATATATATAAATTGCTCGTTCTCCAGTTTGAAGTGAACTACACGGGGTTGATGACAACTTTTATTACCAGAATTTGTAAATTTAGATATTGTCAAACTATTGGATTAAAAAATTCCAGTGTTTTGCATTAAGATCTCTTCGTGAGAAATAATTTGTCCAGGATCTAGTAGTGAAGGTGTGTAATAATTAGTTCTTGTATCAAAAAGAGGTGTAAGAGTTATGTGGATAAGAAATTATATATAAGTTAATATATTTGAGAGAACAATTTGATATGTGCATAAAAGAACCATTAATTTAATCTGTAATATTTTATATCCAAAATACTATGTTTTTTATACAATTTTAAAATGCATAAATAATTGTTTATATAAATCCAGTGATCATGAAATAAAAAGATTTTAGCTCAAACTTCAATGAGAAGGAATGAGAATGAGAAGGAACAAAAGAAAGATTAAAAACTAATGAAATACAAGACTATTTAGCTCAAACTTCAATGAATATAAGAAATTATCTTTCCAATACTATGCTTTACTAATACTGCTATTGAATTTCTATGATTCTATGAAAGTGGAAGTAAACATCTTACTAGTGCACAAGGGTAAAAAGCTCCTTTATGACTTTAAGATCTCTCATGAGTGTTCTCATGAGTATTATGTAGAATATTGCATGTTAAATTTCTTTCTAGGAGATCACAACTGTGAGAATTTTTAACTGAAATTTATGGAACATACAAATAAAAAAAATTCAGAATAGTAATTAAATAACAAAACATGCATTCAAATATTAGTAGAAATAGTTAGAGATACCAAGTACATTGTTTTGAAAACAACGTGTGTGAGGAGACTATTACACCTCTCTCATATTTGTTAATGAAAGTTTGGAACATTCTAGAGACATTTTAAGTAATTTGAAACGCTACAGTTTGTTTTTGGTCTTATTTACAATGATCTATTATATATATTTAATATTTCTTAACACATAAGCGCAGCTAAATTCACACAAGCTGAGGGAACAGGTAAAGTAGGAGTGTGAGGAATAAGAAACGCACAGGTCATCGAAGGAAGTATGGTTGAATCAAATACCTTGCAAAAAGGAGGATTGTAATTTATATATATATATATATATTTCAATAAGATTCATTATTTTTCATAAAGTGATTAAAAAATATTTATATTTTTTTTGTTCTTTTTATTTTTTAACAATATTATAAATTATTTTAAAATAATGAATTTTTCTTAATGAAGTTTTGCATTCATATTCTAGATCATGCTTTATGATTTGTTAGTGAATTAATTTTATCTTTATTATTTTTAAAATTAAAATTAAATGTTTTTCCAATTTATTTATGAACTTTATAAAATTGCATTTTTGATAACTTGAATGACATTTCCTCAATATATTTTAGAAAGATCATTGTTTCATTCTTTTAATTATTGTGATAATTTTAGACTAATTAGTCTAATATGATTAATATAGATATACTCTATATTTAATTTTTATATGCTAAATTTAATAAAATATTTATATAATATCCTTTTATTATAAAAATAAAATAAAAAAACATGTTTTGTAATAAATTTTTAATAATTCTTAATAATGAAGAAAAAAAATTATTATAGTTTAAAATTAATAAAATTATCATAAAAAGTTTAGGCTTTAAATGTTTAAATGGAAGATTGAAGTCAATATATATTAATAGTCAGCTTATACTATGAAGAAAACTTTGTTGGAGGAGTTGAAGGGCTATGGTAGCTCGTACATAGATGGTCATAATGGGCTAAAGCATTATGCTTTGGGAGAAGTGTTATTCCAATAATTAAAAAAATAACACTTCCAATTAGGCTAAATTTAAGGGTCATCCTATCTTTTATATGAAAATTTTATGATGGTTTAACCATTTTAAAAAATAAATTAGTAATTAGTAATATATTAAAAAATCTCAAATTTAGTAAGTTTCTTGATGTAATTATATAAAATAAAATAAAAAAATTTCCTCTTTTTTCAAATTTACTTCTCAA
>MU227326.1:3488408-3503888 GCA_018584345.1 Thuja plicata | reverse complement strand
AGTGGTACCTAAACTTAAAATAGTAAGGTTCACTAAAACTTTAATAACTTTTTTGATTTTAGGTTTTTGAAAAAATGAATTATATGAGACCAATCTACATAGAATTTTATTCAAAATTAAAAAAAAATTCCCAAAAAAGTGAAATTTGCATCAAATTATGGTGGTCGTACATAAGAAGTTTTGAAAATGTACTTTATAGTCAATTAAAAAATAATAAAAAATATACATTCAATTAAAAAAAAAGAAAAAATATTCTGACCAATCTTTGATGTGTTAGGTACCTTCCCCCAAAAGGATTTAGAAAAATTCATTTATTTACTTCAAAATAGGGTGGTCGTACACATGCGGGGTATGGTCCTGAAACAGGCATTTTGAAAAAGAGGTTTTTAAACATGCCTACTAAATATATTTTCTACCATGTGGGTACTCAAATAAATTACATATTTGAAAAATAGACTTTGAGCACTACATTTTCTATAGTGTATTTTTTTAAAATTCAATCTCTAAGTGACTCAAATTTTGACATCAATTGACAGAAAATTTGAAAAATAAGAAAAACACTTCCACTTTTTGCCCAAAAAGTGGACTCAACTTCTTGCTGGCACCCTTGAATTGATTGGGTTTATTAAGCTCAAAGTATTATTTAGGAAAGTAAAAAGCATCAATGATGTTATCCTTTAATTCTAAGGTATGTTTAGGAGAAGGAAAAACATAGATGATCAAGGCCTCATATATAGATGGAATGCCAATGATTCTTATAGGAAGTGGTTTATGATTAGGAGAAACAATCATATTATCATCCTCTTGTACCTAATTATCCTTATAAGGAAGAGACATTGTAGAAGAAAGATAATATTGGTTGTTGAAGGCCTCTTTGGTAAGGATGTCTTTATAATGAATGATGGTAATCACAATGTCCTTAGGGTTAGGATAAATTTTGGGAGGGTGAAAATTATAGAAAGGAAGAACTAAATTGTCATTATATGCACGAAATAGAACATCTTGAAGATTTTGAAGAAAACTTGAAATTGAACAAGAAAATGAAGACAACAATTCCATTGAAAATGAGATGCAATAACTATGGATGAAATATTTTTGTGTTTTTTAATTGTTTGGACAAAATGAAATGCAATGCAATGAAAGGATGAACCAAGTGTATTTTATTTTCCTTTTTCACAATGAAAATATATTAAGCCAAATAATTGAATTTATGTAAAGGGAATTTAAACACCTATAGATCTAAATGCATACAATATAACAAAACACTGATTAACACAATGCATAGAAAGTAGATCTAGATATCTAAACCTACAAAAAGAAAATCTAACACCAAAATCAGAATGAAATGTTATAAGTTGGGTTCACCAAAATGTAATGAAGAAAATAGTGATCAATGGTAGATCTAACTTTCTTCATACATTGGAATTCAAAAAACTCTAACAAAGTGAATCTTATTGGCACGACCAAAGAGTAAGGGTGCCACATCATGATTTACACAATGCAGGGTTTTGGATTCCTTATGAAGGCAATGTTAATGATATGTGAATGTAAAAATTGACAAGAGAAAATTAAATTGGATCTAAGAAATTATGTGCAAGAGGAAAATAGAATGAACTCACCTTGAAAATAAGGAGAGGGTTGAACTTCAAATCTGAGATTGAGTGTCGTGGGACTGTCATAATCAGAAATGATTCTAGATCTGGTACCCTAATACCTATAACTTTCGACCTTGAAAATTCCAAATCCAAAGGACTATGTCAAAAAAATTTGGCCTAGTCCTTTTAACTCCAAAAATGATGAAACTTGCAGAGGGCCTATGTCTAGTTCTAATATTCCTGAATATGGCTTTGAGACTCCCAAAACCTACTCCTACACATAGAAAACAAGGGGAAGAAGGTTGTGGGGATGGGTTTTCCTAACTCAAACCTCTATTTAGGAATCAAACTTGAAATGAAATAAATGAAATTGAAGGAAAGTTTCCATGTGGAAGAGGTTAGAGCTAAACAATGGAATATATCATACCAGGTAGATGCAATTATCTCTAAGTATGTGATCAAGAATGTTGATGCAATAGCATTGATTCAACACAAAAAATAAAATAAAAATAAATAATATAAGACAGAACCTCATGTAGTAGATGTTGTAATTCACCACAATGTTGAATTGAGGAAGAAAGAGAAGAAGAAGATTTGATGAATTAATGTAGATATCCTTCCTTGATTGCAAACTCCTTTTCTTGACCTACAATGGAGAAAAAGAGATAAATCTATGGAATAAAATTCCTTCAATGCATGATAGAAATGATGGAATAAAGACTTAAAAGGCTTGATGGCTTCGTTTCAATTCTTGATGGGATTGAATGCTTTATAATGGACACCTTTAAATGGATGCTTGTTTGAACTTAGATATCTTGAATGCACAATAATAGCTCGCATGTGTGTGTATTGCATGATAATGGAATTTATATTATGGATGTTAAAATGAGAGGAAGAGGTCTCCTTTTATAATGTTTTGAGGCTCAAATCTCATAGGTCGACCTTAATTTAAGGTCTAGGAAAAAATCCTTGCATTGGGCCCAGAGCCTACTTAAATGCAATGCCCAAAGACAAGGTTGAATTGGTTCGACCTTGTCTAGGACAAGGATGACTTAGTTTGACCTACTCCTCACATGATAAATTTTGTCTGGGATTTAGGGGAGTGTGCCAAAAAGAGGCAATGAAAACCTTTCTCTGCCAGTAAATCAGGGCAAATCCTAAAATTTCAAATTATGTAAAGGACCTCGGTTCAAAAAATGAATTATGTGAATGGATGGAAAATGTGAAAATATGTATAGAAATTAGAGCCAACCTTGAGTTTGAAGAATGAGGAGGTCCCATATTTGAATTAAATATGTATTTAGGTACAATATGAGGTCCTACCATAAGAAACACACTAAAGTAGGTTAAAAATGGTCCCAAAATGTACACAAATTAAGTGCTTACTTTTTAGGATGGTATATATATATATAATTGTATATAATATATATTTATGATTTTTAATATATATCTATATAATAATATGTAATGCCCCGCAAGAAAACCCAAGAGAGATTAACCTAGAACATGTCACTATGTGTGCTGAATAATTTTTTTTTTTAAGTTAACATAAAGAAACATACATTCATGCGGAAGCGATTACCATTTATACACATGTCTTACACTCACATAGATTACACAACTCAAGGGTCCCATGATGTTGAATTACTTAAAGAAAAACACAACTAATAATATAACAAAAGATTCTATCTGATTAAACATAACAAATACAACTTACATAACCATAATTACAATCCTCATGGATAACCATGAAACCACCATAAACTCACATCCACTGCACATGTCACAGGGTATGTGGTAATCACTCTAAACTACTTACTATTACAATTTTTAGATTAGGTATCACATGCGATACTCTAATACAAGATTACAATAATTAAATTACATAATAAATGATGAAGGAACATAAAGAGCTCATCCACAAAGAAACCATCAAGCACCTGGTACAAGGATGTCAAATCTCAATGGATAAAGAATCACTACCACCGTCCTTGTGGAACCACAAAGGTCCACCCCACCGTGCTGGGGAGATAACAACAGATCCCAATCAGATAACCAAAATCAAGACGGAATAACCACTAAGCAAGGGATCCTGATAGCTCTCTAATCCGGTGTACTAATCATCATAAAAGGTAAGACTCACTAATCCAGAGGCAACTAACAATGTAGGAAATCTAGCATGTGTAAACAAAGGTGTCATCATGTACGTCTACCCTTAAGTTCAGCCCTGATAATCACAATGGATTTCGGCACCTAAGTGACCATACACAGAGCTAATGTCCTCTCATACTAACAAGGCCACTCACTATGTTAGGTACCTCGCAGGGTAACTAACATCTTCTCAACACCATCTTAGCCTATACTAGCACTCAAGAATGGGTGAGGACACATCTTATTAATCCATTTTAATATCTTCAAATATGTCTTTAGTTATCACTTATTAAGAAACTCCACAATAAGCAATCCAGTAGTCACTTACGGACACGAAACTTATTGCAAGCCACCTCCTACTATGCATCTAGGTAACCTACCCTAGGCTCGAAGATCTTAACAGATCTAGCATAGGTCACAACCCTAGTGTACCCCAAATCAGTATCCCATACAACAAGAACGGTCACATAGGTACAGTAGCAAATAACATAATCAAAACGGTCATCATGGTCAGTTTAGGGTAATATCTGATAACACACACGCCATGAAGTAATATAAATATAAACACTCCCCCCAGCCTCTATATACATCCTAGGTCATCTAATGCCCCAGATAACAACATATACAAGCACAAGAGACCCATAAGATGTATAGAAACCAAAATGTCTTAAAGGGTTGAAAAATGAACTATAAGCATATAAACATTCCTAGCTAATCCAAGCATATACTTCATTTAACTAATATCTTAAACTGAAGTAATCTAGAATTAATTGCATTAAGATTATTTAAAACTTCCTCCCGTAATTCAAATAATTTTAATCAAGATAATCCATTAAATTTAGGTCCATCTATCTATTTCCCAGGCCTCGAGTTACCTCACAATTAAGAACCATCATAATTAACTTAATTTTGTTAACTATACTTTAACCCATGGATTTTAATAAGACATATTAATGAGTTAATTACCCTTTTAATCAATATATCAATCTAATTTTAAAATTAACCATGCCTATTAATTTAAATTAATGATCAATACATTAAAACATAATTACTCATCTAATACATCAAAGTTAAACTATATATATATATAAAATCAATGTGTTAATATAAAACACATTTATTAAACTAAATCTTTAATTTAATAATTAAATTCATTTAAACTAATTTTAATATTAATAAAACTAATAATTAAACTAATTCTAACATTAATAAAATTAAAAATTAATTAACATAAAAAAAATCAATTAAAATCACCGCTAACTAAATTTAACTTTACAACTTTATAATATAACAAAACAAAACTTTAAATTAACTTTGGGGGGGAGCGGGTCCCCCATGCCCCCCCCCCCTACCTATGGTCTCGGCGCCCTAGGGGGTGCCGTAAGGCAGCCCAGCTGCTAGCAGACCGGTCTGCATCCGCAGCCGGCTGCAGGGTGGGGCAGGTGGGTGGAGCCCACCGCCCCCCCTCAAACTTTCATTTAAACTTTTTTTTTAAACAACGTTTTTTATTGACCTAAAAACTAAAGCGATTCAATTTTTTTTTATTAAAAATTTTTATTAAAAACAAATACATACTTTGCATTTAATCAAAAATGTAATGTATTTTTTTCTAAAAGAGGTAAATTCTGAAAACGGAAAAATTACAAGGTAAGAGGATATTTTCTTTCACTTTTCCCTTTTCTGGTAATAATTTTTTTTTTTAACCTGTTTGTATTATTCTAGGGAGGTTTTTTTTTTCAATTTATTTAATTTTTTGTAAGCAAATACAAGGGAACTTAATTATTTATTCTTCCCTATAGTTATACTATAGTAAGGATTGATTTTTCGATTTATAGGAGTTCTAGAAGAGATATAAACATGAAATTTTGATAGCATGTTTGTACTATAGCAAGGAATACATAATTACGAAAATAATAGATCTGAGCATCTCATAAACTCTGAAATCACTAAAACATTAAGCATCCATAAATTTAATTTCTCCTATAGTATAAACCATACAAAGAGCTTAATTTTTTGTTTTCTAAGAGATCTAGAGGGAATTTCTTCCCGAAATTTTGACAGCATAACCCTACGATGCTAAGAATATAGAAAATGAAAGAAGTATAGATCTAGGGTTTCTAGAAATACCCAAAAATGAAGAAACAACCATAAGCCATTAAAAATCCAAATTTAAGGAATATGCATTAAATACAACACAGAAAACCTTAGATCTACAAAACTGAATCTATACAAGGCAAATGAAACCTACCTTTAATATAGTGCAAGAAATGGAAGAATGTAGCTTGGAGGATGAATGTAGATTTGAAACCCTCAAGCCCAATTCGACCACAGATCTGGCAACAATGTAGATCCGAACACACACACACAAGCAATAGGAAATTCTGAAAACTTCAAAGCAACCAAGATCCACAACAATCCACAATTCTTCAAAAACCCCAAAATCACCAAGAGCTCTCCAATTCTCAAAAACCTGTTATGAGAGAATGAATGACCAATTCCCCCTAAAGAGATTCAAATTCCCCTAAACATGCAAAGGTTGATGACAACTCCCAATTCAAACCCTAAATTAACTCAACTTGAAAATTGAAAGTAAATCCAAATTAATTAAATAAAATATGTTTTATTGCCACAACTCAACTTTGACTCCTAATTACAAGTTGAGATATTTCAATTTGAAAATACTTTTTCAACACAATTATGCACATGTAATTAATAAAATATTTAATTAAATAGATTAAATATTTATGTCACAATTATGCATGCAACCAAATATTTAATTATTTAATTAATCATATAAGCACATACAATATAGTTTTCAATTAAATATTTAATTAAATCAAAATATTCAAATATTTTAATTTAATTAATTATTTAAAATAAACTTAGGATATAATTAAATAATCAATTCAACTATAATCTATTAATTCATTAAACATAGGGAAATCACTCAATAATCTAAAAATCACCTAAAAGCATAATCAATCAAAACACACACATACACAAGAGAAAGGGTATTCGAATTCTGTCAACCTAGACAAATCCAGATAAGGTAGCCATACTAAAACTCATCCAACATTAGGATGATCAAGCTAAGATTAGGGTTTTGGATCTGTATGTTACCTCCCATCTTTACCATTGAGATGAATATTTATGGGCACGCTCACTACTGCCAATTTAGGGAAGAGGATGCCCTGTACCTACAATCCTATCACCAAAAGAACACACATGTACATACATGATATAATATTGCAAACAATGATAGGGATCGGTTGAAGGTGTGGATCTCACCGAAGCAAGTAACTACATCTCCGTCCTCTACCACAACAGCACATCAACAAGTACATTCACATATAAGACAACCATACACATGCAAGTATGGGGTAAGTATATCATAATCTGAAATCGACATATAATAATCAACATGATAATCATCATCACATCTATCTATGCATAAGGTAAAATCATGACATCATAAACATGTATCATCATCAAATGAAATAATATCAGCTCACATGAAAGTAGCCTAAAATAATTTGGCCAACCAACTGAAACCAATGCCTAAAAGAGTATGGCATCACCAACTAAAAAGCAAAACATGAGTGGGTATTACATAATATATATTATAATATTAAATATTATATTAATATATTATAATATATTTGTTATCATATTATAATAATATTATAATACGTCTCATTTAAATATTATAATATTAGGATCGGATATCTAATCCATGTGGGTATTTTATATACCCAAGAACAAAGGGGTTGTTACTCATTTTAACCCACC
This sequence comes from Thuja plicata, assembly GCA_018584345.1. Lineage (NCBI taxonomy): Eukaryota > Viridiplantae > Streptophyta > Pinopsida > Cupressales > Cupressaceae > Thuja > Thuja plicata. Next base: position 3,496,353 of record MU227326.1, on the reverse strand, counting down.
TCTTTTGTATTTTAGTATGTAATATTCATAGAAAATTAGATATTTGATCATTCAAACACATTTTTTTTCAACTTAACTATAAGGTATGAATCTTGTTGCATATTTCTACATTTTTAATCAGTTATTTGCATTTTTGAGTGTTTTTACTTATTTATTTGGTTTAAATTAGTTTTTTTTAAATTGTCTTTATTGTTTAAACTATATCTTAATTATATAAATTTATAACTTAATTAGGTATGGCAAAGAACATTGATAATGTTAAAATAATAACAGAAATACAGAGAGAAACAGGCAACATTTAATTCAATGAGCAGAAGATAGGAGATTTACCATGAATTAGCACAAAAATGAGGAGCATTCACCAAAGAAAAGGCAACAAGGAGACAAGATTTTAGAAGGGGGAAAAGCATAAAAAAAAACCCTGTGAATAAATATGAATGGGAAAATTGCCAAGAACATGAGAGAGAGAGAGAGAGAGAGAGAGCCAAGCTCATACAAATGAGTCACTTGAAGTGACAAAGTGATACAACTAGTGCTTGTTCTAAAGAAATGAGAAGAAAACATCTCTTAAGTAGAGATGGAAGAAGGAGTTGAAGTGTAACTCCCATGTGCATGTGAGCCACATTCATAATGTGTGTGCCACTTGTGATATTTCCTCTTAGGGAGGAATCTAAGGGATACCTTGGTTTATCCCAATTAAATAATACAACAAAGGGATTACAAATTACATAAAATGAAACACCTATAATGCAAGTAAAGATTAATTTCTAACACCCCCCTTTAATCTTTACTTGGGGTTTTACAAAAATCTGCAACTTGATTTTCTCGTAGTAGAGGAGGTAAATTTTCTTGGCTTCACTTTTTGTTAATAGGAGGTGATGGTGAATAGATATATGTTTCAATAGGAGGTGATGGTGAATAGATATATGTTTCAATCTTGAAATAGGAGTCCTTTGAGTGTTGCAATACATAGGTTTGGGTGTTTGTGGAGATAGGCCCAAATGTTCAAGTACACGTTGAGATTTATCATAGTTTCTTCTCCAAGAAATATCACCTGAAAAAGGATAATAACCACAAGTGGATCTCCCATAATTGGGATCTCCCTTTAGATATACATCAGTAAAATTTGATAAAGTAAAAATAGATTGAGAATCATTAAATACATCATTCATTTCATAAAGAGATTTTGTAAACCAAATGGAATCATCACTAGATGCATAATCAAAAGTAGATCTAGTATAATCACCATCAATAATATTGTCATTATCAGAATGAGGAAGATTAGAGTTTAGAGAAGGAGGTGGGTTCTCCATATTAACCATGTGAGTGTCACAAAATTCATAATCCACTTTGGAGCAAATAGGAACATCATCTATAACCTCACAGTATGGTGTAGAGTTTTGGTGAGTTTGAAATGTGGTCTCCAATACGTGCCAATCCTGATGAGCCTCAGTATAATCGGCATTAAGGTGATATAAATTTGGATGTAATGAGAATCCAATGAGACCAAACGATTCCTCATCATTAAACTGCCAGACATCCTGGTCAGCCTGAGGAGCGGTGGATGTCGGTTTCAAAAATGGTGAAGTCACAGTGTCCGAAAGGTGACGAGATTGAAAAACAAAAGACATGTGTGTCCTCCAAATAGAATAATTTGAACTTGTAAGTTTAAGATCCAACATTAGTGTTGTCATGATAAATTATCAAAAAATTAACTGAAATAAAGTTAAATACAAGTTGCAGGATATAAAGAAGAATCCAAAAAACTAATTTAACGCAATTAGTAAATATCAGTATGCTAGAAATATTAAATATTCAAATAAAATTAAATTTTTGTTAAAGTGATGAAACAAATTTTAATTACAACCAAATAATAAATTAGCTATAGAATTAAGTTTATGACCATAAACTGGAAATGGCTTCCAGACGAAATTGAGAAAAATGAAGTGAAACAAGATATATAAGTGTTAAAAATTTAACGATTTTTTTTTTAAAATAAATAAGTAAATTTTGATGAAGATTTTAAAATAATAAAAATAAGAATAAAATGAGATATAAAGATTAAACTATTGATATGAACAAAATGATTTATTTTTTTTTAAAAAACAAATGAAATAGATGTAAACAGTTATAAAGAATCTAATTATGAACCTGCAAAAGAATAATGTAGAAAGGAATCAACAATGTTAAATGATATACAAAGGAATGTACTAAAAATAAACCAAGAATCTAATAATAAGAACCCTGTAGAAAGAATCAGAAATAGGATATAATGAAGAGATGCTTCCACATAAATGAAATGAATAGTCATAAATAAGGTAATAATAATCTCTGGTCTAAATGCTATAATAAGAAAATGAGGAATGAGAGAACCAGAACCTGCAAGGAAAAGAGCCTGCAAGAGACTAGAACAACGTTATGAAACAAGAAATGTATTAATGTTGTCAGAGACAGAGATAAAAATTACTCCATGCAAGGAAAACATAGGAAGAAATGGCAAAGGACCATAAGATGACCGTAGAAGGCAGGAAAAGGAAAGAATATGCTGAAACCAATAGTTGTATAGAAGAAGAACAAGGGAGGTTTTGCTAACGTTTTACCTATTAAACCTTGCATTGGCCTCTCGCGCAGAAAATTGTGTGGGCGAGTTGGGTTTCGATCTGTGGTTGCTAAAATGGTAGAGGCTTTGGATGTCTATGTTAAAGTTGCAACAGGGGAACCAGATAAACCTGGGGACTGTCCATTCATGCAGAGGGTCTTGCTTACTTTGGAGGAAAATCATATCCCATACAACACGAAGGAAGGTAAGGCAGGATGTGTGGGCAGCAGGAAGAAAAAATAGCGCAGGGAGAGTTAAGCTGATGAGGCCGCTACGTGGGATAAAGGAGGGATGCCAATGAAACCTACAACAGTTATGGTGCTTCCACATAAGAAGGAAGTGTCGTGCAAGGAGTAGAAAGGAGAGAGGGAGAGAGCGGTAGCATGAGCAGCTTAGAAATCTGCGCAGCAATAGGGAAAGCTATGCAAGCTTAGGAGGGAGAGATAAGGGAGAAGGGGAGAAAGGGAGAGGAAGAGAGCTGAGAGAGGAGTGCGTGTAGAAAGCAAGGAGAATATCTGTGAGAGAAAAGAGAAGGAAAGGGAAGGAGCAGCAAGATAGGAGATATTATATATATTATATAGCTTAACAATAGCTTTTGTCACAATATAGCTGCGGTCTTTTCTATTTAGCGATTCTTTCAAGATATCTAGGTTCCTCTGTAATTGACAAAAGTTATTAATTAATATTTGTCAATAGATTCTCTTTTGCAAAAAATGTTATAAGTGTAGAGCTATATAAAAAATGTTATTGCAGATGAATGAACAAGAGTTTCACAAAAGAATTCCTACAAAAGAAAACGTTAGGAGTCTGAAATAGAGGAAAACGTTAGCAAGAAGTTTGAAATAAAATGTTAATGACAGAAAATATTTTAGAAATATGTTAGTATAATGCAGATATATATTGAAATGAATGTTGATCAAGGTGTAATCCACAATGCTCAATATCCAGTCAATAATGCTGATCAAAATATATGATAAACAATATACAAAGACTAAAGTATGTTCTGATATATGTAAATATAACGCTGAAAAAAAAAAAAAGATTTAGCCAATATACAGAGATGAATAAATAGAGAAAAAAGATCATACAAAAAGATATGCTGAGATAAATTTCTAGGATATAGAGATATATAAAGCTACAGAAACATATTAAGATCAACACAAGATAAATATAAGCATTTGTAGATAATGAACAGAAGAAAAAAAGTTAGCAAAGATCTGTAAATTAGATTTATGAAACCTTGTAGGAAACCAGAGATTAAAATCTTGAATCCTGTAGATCAAATAAGATAGATCAATAAAAAACCAGCATGCAAGTATAAAATATAAATTGGGTTTGGCAGTAAACCAGCCAAACCCAAAAAAAATTTCAATTTTTTTCAACACTCTCTCAAGAGTCTCCGATATTGGAGTGCTCCAAGATATGGTAGCTCCTTCACCTGTAAACTCAATCGAAGATTAAAACAACCTGCTCTGATACCATGTTAAAATAATAACAGAAATATAGAGAGAAACAGGCAACATTTAATGCAATGAGAAGAAGATAGGAGATTTACCATGAATTAGCACAAAAACGAGGAGCATTCACCAAAGAAAAGGCAACAAGGAGATGAGATTTTAGAAGGGGAAAAGCATAAAAAAACCCCTGTGAATAAATATGAATGGGAAAATTGCAAAGAATGTGTGAGAGAGAGAGAGAGAGAGAGAGAGAGATCCAAGCTCATACAAATGAGTCACTTGAAGTGACAAAGTGCTACAACTAGTGCTTGTTCTGAAGAAATGAGAAGAAAACATCTCTTAAGTAGAGATGGAAGAAGGACTTGAAGTGTAAATCCCATGTGCATGTGAGCCACATTCATAAAGTGTGTGCCACTTGTGATATTTCCTCTTAGGGAGGAATCTAAGGGATACCTTGGTTTATCACAATTAAATAATACAACCAAGGGATTACAAATTACATAAAATGAAACACCTATAATGCAAGTAAAGATTAATTTCTAACAGATAACCCTTAGCCCGCAAACTCAACATCGCCAAACCATTTTCCACCAAACCTTAACCAATATAAGACCTAATTTCTAAATATTTGAATTAGTTCAGGGGCAGTATAAATATTTATCATACAATCCCTCAATTAGCCCCAATGTTTGACACATTGTTGTAAATGATATCGAATGTAGAAACCCTCACCACTCAGCATAGTTTTGCACTTTAGTGGCAAGAATCCATGAGGGATCACTATACAAATGGGTTGCCTTATGAAAAGGTGAAGGACCTTAAAATATCAAAAGCCAACATAGATTCCATTTTTTCAATCTACGTATTAGACAACCAAAGGATCCTTAAAAAAACGTTTGTCCGTGAAATGATGTATACATAATGAGATTTGAGATAATTTATAGGATCATTGGTGGGTATTTTTTTATAGACTACCCAACAACAATATAGATTTTCCCTTTTATTTCATGAAAAATCTATATGCCAAATTTTTTTGGATTAATCTTATGGAAAGGTAAGTGCTGAGAGGGGGGGTGAATCAGTACTTTAAAAATTTTAACCACTATTCATTCATTTTCACCGAACTAAATATAATTCATAAAAAAATTGAAAAGTATATAACATAATTAGAAAACCATGACACATAACACTGATTTTTGGTCACATAGAAATTCTTGGTTAGAGGAAAAAATTGCGGTGGGGATGACACCCACAATTCTTCACTTCGACAGAATAAAGGTTGCTCAGTTAGAGCTACAATGTTATCTACTTCTGGTAGCTTACCCTGTTAGGAGTATTATACTCGGTCAAGAGTACAAAAAGACTTGTTCAATCTACCTAGTTAAAGGATTTTACAATCTCTCATCTAAGAGATGTACCCGATTAGAGGATTTACAAAATAAGACATGTTAGGGCCTACCCACTGGATGGGATTTCTAATCTCCTAACTATTACAAAAATGTCTGCAAGTATGCATCAACCACAATGATGTTCAGACTCTTTATGCTCTGCAAGTGCATTACCTCTTTCTGCACTCAGTAACTTAACTATTTTGCATCCTATATCTTATTCATTTGGTCTTTAGCTCACTACAACATTTGGGGTCAAATTTTGACCTCAATTTGCGACAGCACCACCATTTGTATGTGATTTTTGTATTTTTTTTTCAAGTGCCCCCGACGTTGTCATAATAGTGACAATACGGTCGTAATTGTGACACCCACGCGATTATAAACAAAAAGAAAGGAGAAAGGATCATTTCTAATTTAGCATGATCGTATACCATCGTGCGTGAAGAGGGCATACTATGGAAGCTGATTGGCATCTTGGTATATGGCAGCCACGACCTGAGGTAGGCATTCAAGCTTTGTCTTCTCATTAACTCAATTTCATTTTGATGGCATTTGTTGATTTAATGGCACAATATGAATGTTAATACTGTAATTGTTTACATCTTTGCATTTGGAATACTTGATGACCCATGAGATTTGAGAGCTAGGGCATCGTTGCTATTACTTTCAAGTTGGCACTGTGTGAAGTTTTTGATCTCTCTTTATTTTTTTTGTTGTTGATATTCACTGTGGTACTCCCCGTTTATGATCATTTCATGAGGAAATGTCTTGATGGCTCGCGGGCTGCAGGCTAGGGTATCATGCATTGTTTATTAGCTCATTGTTTAACACTGGCATTGTTTACATCTTTGCATTTGGAATGCTTGATGACCTGCAAGATTTGAGAGCTAGGGCAGCATTGCTATTACCTTCAAGGCATTGTGTGAAGTGTTTGATCTCTCTTTATTTGTTTTTCTGTTGATATTCACTATGCGGTACTCCTCGTTTATGAATATTTCATGAGGAAATGTCTTGATGTCTCACGGGCTACAAGTTAGGGAATCATGCATTGTTTATGAGCTCATTGTTTAATACTTGCATTCATTTACATCTTTGCATTGGTAATGCTTGATGACCCACGAGCTTTGAGAGCTAGGGCATCGTTGCTATTACCTTCAAGGCATTGTGTGAAGTGTTTGATCTCTCTTTATTTGTTTTGTTGTTGATATTAACTATGTGGTACTCCTCATTTTTCTTTTAGAAGTGTATGGCTTGACTATGCAAATGCATAATTGTAGATGAGGATCAGTAGTAATAGGATGTCATTCATTGCTTAGATCTTTTTGATCTAACTCCCATCTCTCTTTTCTTTGCAAGTTTTGGATCATACAGGGGCACACTAGATTCATATACTAGTCAAAAATTTATCACATCAGGCAATGTCTAGTACCCATATTATTTATGATCATACTCATAAAATATATGTACAAATGCCAAGCTAGTCATGGTCTCAATGAAATAAACAGTGTATATATAAAACAATATATGGTGCACAACAGTAGCAAGCATGCAATGACAACAATAACATCATACATATGTGTGTGTGTGTGTGTGTGTATGTATATGTATATGTATATGTATATATGTATATATATATACATACATACATACATACATATATATATATATATATATATATGATGAAGGGGACTCCCCTTAATACCACAAATACACAATAGAAACAGAGAGAAACAACAGAAATTTGCAAGAACAGAAAATTAGCTTCTTATTGGCTCCACAAATGTGGAATTACAAACTTCAAAATTACAATATCAAAAGCCACATGGGCATCCCTTACACTAATCTGTAGGACAAAGCCTCCAATAACCACCCTGAACTGCCCTAGAAAGGACTACGCGCCTTCCTTAAATAGGCAATTTTACACCGCCCGAGAAGGTTCCAGAAATCTAGCCATTAAGGCTGACTACCCTTAGCATTTAATTATTTTTCACTTTTATTACAAAAGGGTCAGATTTAAATATTTACAAAATATGAGATTAGGTAGCCCAACTTCCGAAAGCCATAACTTTTGAATTGTAGCTCCAATTGGCTATTATAACCACTTTCTAGAAAGGGGAGATCGCGATCTACAGTGGCTGACACATGAAGCACCAGTCACCTAGGGGTTTGACCTCAATCCAGAGCCTCTAAGGTCCTAAAAATTGAGCTCAAAGGTTTCACACCCTAAAATCTCAACAGTGAATCCTTAATACCTTCGCCAATACAGATGCTATGGAAATGAAACTCAACTGGCATGCTTATATGACTAAGATGATCCTTCACCTAAAAAATTAGAACATTCTGAGTTCAAATGGCCAACTTACTAAAAACAGCAAGTTTGCAAGAATAGCAGCTTTGTACAAAATAGCCCTTATTGAATAGAAAACACATATTTTGGGGTGATGCAAGATTGCCCTTACACCCAGGATGCTCCTGCATCTATATATATATATATATAT
>MU227326.1:3462441-3477456 GCA_018584345.1 Thuja plicata | reverse complement strand
TGCATGATATGATTAAATTATATATATGGTATACTAATATGTTAGATTTTAAGATAAGTGGTCATAGAATTAGGTAATATGTATCTCCTCTCATACAATTATGAATCTTGTAGGTTTGGGATCATGGGTATCACCTTAATATCTTACAAGAATTGGTTCTCCATCGTAGTTATGAACCGTTGGGTAGGTAACCTTATGAGGAGGTTTACGTATAACTTATTTGTATGTAGAATCTAATTAGGATCTCATCCTTGTTCACCTTATTGGGTGGCAGCCAATGGAGACACTATCTGGGGACTCTACCCTAGAAAGGGGTTGCGTAACCAATTCTACCATCCTTTAAAAAATTGGTTTTAAAGTTAAACCCAAACTACAATGTCTTTGTGAGTTACGTAGGCAAGGCCATCTATGATGAGCCCCCGAGGCATCAGGTCTGGCCCTTAGGTCTTGTACTTTTGAGTTCTTCCTTGATCTTGCCACCCCTTACCAATATTTTACATAGGCAAGGCCATCAAGACATTTCCTCATGAAATGATCATAAACTGGGAGTACCACATAGTGAATATCAACAGCAAAACAAATAAAGAGAGATCAAACACTGCATGTTATCAAAATAGAATGGCACTGGTGATTCAATGCATCTACAACCTCAACAGCATGGCACCATTGATCCAATAATAGAAAATACATTACAAATGCCAAGCTAGTCACGGTCTCAATGAAATAAACAATGTATATATAAAACAATATATGGTGCACAACAGCAGCAAGCATGCAATGATAGTAATAACATCATACATATATATATGTATATATGTATATGTATATATATATATATATGTGTGTGTGTGTGTGTGTGAGTGTGTATAAAAAATCGAGCTCATAACAGGGTCATGTGGTGCTCAAATAGTGAGCTCATGAACAATCCATGATGCCCTAGCTTGCAACCCATGAGCCATCAAGACATTTCCTCATGAAATGATCATAAACAGGGAGTACCACACAGTGAATATCAACAGAAAAACAAATAAAGAGAGATCAAATAGTGCATGCTATCAAAATAGAATGGCAGTGGTGATTCAATGCATCTACAATCTCAACAGCATGGCACCATTGATCCAATAACAGCAAATACATTACAAATTCCAAGCTAGTCACAGTCTCAATGAAATAAACAGTGTATATATAAAACAATATATGGTGCACAACAGTAGCAAGCATGCAATGACAGCAATAACATCATACATGTGTGTGTGTGTGTGTGTGTGTAAAAACTGAGCTCATAATAGGGTCATGTGGTGCTCAAATAGTGAACTCATAAACTATGCATGATGCCCTAGCTTGCAGCCCACGAGCCATCAAGACATTTCCTCATGAAATGATCATAAACGGGGAGTACCACATAGTGCATATCAACAACAAAACAAATAAAGAGAGATCAAATACTGCATGCTATCAAAATAGAATGGCAGTGGTGATTCAATGCATCTACAACCTCAACAGAATGGCACCATTGATCCAATAACAACAAATACATTACAAATTCCAAGCTAGTCATGGTCTCAATGAAATAAAAAATGTATATATAAAACAATATATGGTGCACAACAAAAGAAAGCATGCAATGACAACAATAACATCATACATATATATGTATATGTATATGTATATGTATATTTGTGTGTGTGTGTGTGTGTGTGTGTGTGTGTGTGTGTGTATGTATATAACAAATAGAGCTCATAACAGGGTCATGTGGTGTTCAAACAATGAGCTCATAAACAATGCATGATTCCCTTTATTTGTTAGAAGGTTGGTCAAACACATATTTCCTTGACTTCTCATTAGAAAATAGAAAATTTGAAACTTCTCAATTTTATGACCAAGAGCTTAACTCTAAAAGCCACTTTGTATCCTACTCCAAATAACACTATAGGAAGAATGGTAATTTAGATTCATGTTTAGTTGTAAATATAATTCTCAACTTGAACCTACATGATATAGCTATGTTGAGTCTTCTCTTACTTTGCATCTTCATTGATGATTCTGGTATCTAAAAGATTACTTCTCCAAACTTTACCTCAGCAATCTACGTACTATTTTTATAGCATGGATTCAAGCAAGATGTTAATTTGTTGATATTAACTACATGGTAGAAAGGCCATCAACATTTCTCATAAGTATGTTTAGAGGAATGAGGTTCAATTGCATGCGTGTAACCATTTATCAATGTGATCTACTTCCTATCATGAAAAGCATCAATGTCCTAAAAGAGGTGTTCTTTATCTTGCAGCTTTCTGGTAGATTATTCAGATAAGGGTAATTGTGGCTATTACCACTATAAATTCATTTGAAAGAATCAAACAAGTAATATCAACTAGCATACCTGCCAAGGCCTCTGTACCGTTCCTATATTTCCAGGCATTATATTGAACATTTAAAACTGTTGGCATTATATTGAACATTTTCATCTAGTGAAAAAAAATCCAAGATCATTATAATTTTTTTTAATAATATAGAATAACATCACAATTATGACAAATGCCAGAGAACGACTGACACCGAAGCTATACATGCAACGACCAGATGTTGGAAATTTTTGACAACTGGCTGTCGCATGTATAGTATATCTGTCACACACCCGTCATAATTGTAATAGTCTTAAAGTGTAATGATGACATGCTAAATAGCATAGCCAGTGCTTATTGAGATGGTTATTTTCATCGCAATAATGACACACATAACAATTGTTGGTGGTTCTAACACCAAAACTGTAACACCAGCTTGTGTCACTTGGCTGACGGGGTAGTGTCAGAATTATGACACATAGCTATCAAAAAAAGGACTCAAATGTACTAATGGATCCATCCCTATAACTTCTTCTCTCTCTATATATAATATTTTCCCTCTTCTCTATCTTTGTATATTATTCAACATCTCACTGTCATCTTATTTTTTGTTCATTTTATATGATCTTAAGGTGGTTAACCTAATTAGATCCTTCTCCTTTTGTAGTGGAGGAGAGGTGGTACAAGGTTGGTTTCATTCCCAACACATTTATTGTTCTTTAATATCATTGGTTGAATTGCCTCATGATTGTGTGCAATAATGTTGGTGCAATCCCAATGCTTAACCTAACTTCTATCTTGAATACCGTGAAAGTTTTCTCGCTCGACGTCCAAGTTTAGTATATTCAAATTTGAGTTTTTATATTGGATCTCGTGTGTTTGGTAATGTGCTTTTAGCTTTCTCAGTGACATAATCATCTTCTCAATAACTAACTCTGCTCAGTGACTAACTCTGCTCTGTGCTAACTTTGCTCAGTAACTTGCTACTATTCGGTGCTCGGTGTCATTGATACTCTTCTTTACCAGCTATCTTCCTTAGTGTATTATCCTTCTTTAATGATTGTCTCCATTGACTATTATGACTTTGACAAAAATAATGGGGTGTGTGCACCAAGTTGTGGACCAAAAAAGTGGACACACCTTTAAAAAAAATTCAAATTTTCAATAACTCGATCAGGCTATTGAAAATTTGAAATCGTTCTAGGCTTGGTAAACCAAGCCTAGAAAATAATATAAAAAATTGTGTGCCTCAAAACCTGATCGGGTTATGAGGAATTTCTCATAACCCGATCAGGTTATGAGACTCATTGAGTTTCTACTAACCCAATCGGGTTATGAGAAACATATCAAAAATAGAATAGCCCGCAACTTAGGCCATTTCTAACGCCTAAACCACAGAGCAGAATTGTGGAGGAGGGTAAACAAAAACAAAATCCAATCGTGCTTTGAAGAAAGAATGATTTAATCAAGAATTTCAACCAATGGCACCCCGTAACAAAGGTAAGTTTTTTTTTTTTTGTTAGTTTTTTTGCAATTGTAATCAAATTAGGTTATTTTATTGATTTTTTGTTTCCTTTTATTAATTTTATTCCAGATTCATCAAACAACCCAAAAATATGAAAATGAAATAAAATACCACCCCCCGTAGAAGCACCATCATCGCCACCTATAAACCCTCAACAACCCTCGCCACCCATAAACCCTCAACCAGAATCTCCACTCGTAAACCATCCTCAAAATTCTCCTTCTCCACAACCATCACCACCCGTACACCCTCCACATGTGTCATTAGGTCATGTAGATGCATCACAAGAGGACCTCATACAATGCCTTAACCAAAATAGTGCACAAATTAATATATTGGTAAATAGGTTGAAGGCTTCCGGTCTTCAGCATCACTCTACCCTCGCCACTACATTAGAGAAAATGTCCAATAGTGCAAATGAGGTATCTCAAGAGGTGACAAAATGGGTTTCATGGAGGGATAGGTGTCATACATTTTATGTTGATGGTTTATCCTATGAGGATGTGAAAAGAAAAGGCATAGAAAAATGTGACATATGTGCCCTTTTTACTGAACCTAATACTAGCAATTCCCTAGAAGTTAATACAAAATGATTTCCTATACATTGGTGTGTTCATAGGGGGATGAAATCAGCTTTTTCGGATAGGTGGTATATGGTATTTAACCAACCACCTTGTAATAATAATGAGGTTCCTTTATATTTTTTGAGGAAGCTATACTGTGAGTTTATCATTGGTGAGAAGCTGAATTACTTTGACTTTCATGAGTTCCAGGGTAGAGGGAGAGGCTCTGCGTAGGATAGACCTGGGGCACATAGGATTACCCAACCACAAGAGAGGAGGTGAACTGCAAGAAAACCCCTCATTCATGTTGTGGTCCCAGTAGTGGTGAAGGAGTCTATGGATATACAGACTCTTCATGCAACTGCATCATTGACTGATGTCATTATCCAACATAGCTCTCAGTTAGTTGGAGAGGATGGATCAATGCCACCTCCATCTTCATCAGATGTGCCATTAGGATCAGCTCATCCCATGCCAGCTCCATCGCCATCAAATGCACCATTAGGATCATCTCATCCCATGCGAGCTCCATTATCATCAGATACATTTGCAGGGTCAGCCCAGCCCATTGAGCATATCTGCATCAGTTGTAATGGTACATGTGATGGGCTAGATAGCCAGATGAGTGCGGATGGTTCGATATCCCATTCATGTGTACATTGTGGTAAAAGATGTTAGGCATCCATTGTTGAGGATTTGGCCCTCACAGATGATCTATTTTCGATGGTGTATTGTTCAGAGCCAACACGGGTTTGTTTAAATTTGTGTTTTGACATGTTATTTTAATTAATTACCTAAATTTGTTAAAAGTAAATAAAATTTTATGTATAGAAGAATCTAAATTGATACATGAATAATATGCATTATAGGGTGTAGCTGATGGTACAAGCACACCAAGGAGTGCTCATTATAGTACATGTAGACGGGTAGCTCAAACACCTGAGGTAATATTTTATAAATATTCCTAAAATAGAATACTACATTATTTTGAAAATATCAAATCTTAATAATTTGTATGGTGGTAACTTAGTGTATGTTTGTTTGTTATTTCTGTTAGAATATTTGCAAAGGATAACTAAGATGGGGGGTGAATCAGTTAACAGCTAATTTAATTCTTTTCTCTTTATTAACTCCAGAATACAATAAAGTAAATGCACATTCAGACAACACCACAATTTGGTTACGGGGAAACCAAATGGTAAAAACCCCAGTGGGAATTAACACCCAAAAATGAACTATACTTGTTTATAATAATCCTTGTTAGAAGATCTTGCAACCCTATTAGGAGTTGTTCTTTACAATGCAATAAGTAAAGTGACCTGGTTAAGGGTCTGACCCTGTTAGGAGTCTTTTACAAATAACCCTATTAAGGGTGAGGACTCACTGTCCAAAAGCTCACTACTTCAATGGTGAAGGCTACAACCTTCTGTAGAATAGATATGCACTATATCTAATGATGAACTATAGAGTAGACATGTTGTCTTGATCAGTTCCAATTTAATGTAATCTTTCACTTCTTCACATAGATCCTTGATGAATGAAATGCAACTGATATTCTTCTCTGTACATTTTCTATCTCTTATCTTCTCATTCACACTTATCGTTCCACAAATGAACTACTATAAGTATCTTCCTCAAAGTATGAGATCATAGGACCTATTAGGAAACTCTTCATAACATCCTTGTCGGCTTAACTAATCATGCAAGCATAACTACAACCATGCAATATAAATTGAATAGACGCGACGCTTCACTAAGTCGGCCTCACCAAATTAACTCTAACATTGCAATCTTGTTGAAACACATTTGGCACCTTTAGATAACTATCTTCAACTCATAACTAATTTTGAATATACACACGCATATCCTGAAGATAGACGCAACTCAAGAACCAATGCAATACGTCAGCTTTGTTCAGACAAACTCCAGAAACTGTAACTGTCGTTAACAAAATTACATAACACAACTGAAACTTCATATCTGAGTCTGCATGTATGAACAAAACATAAACAACATGAATATAACCACGCAAGGCTTGATAACATCATTCTGATAATTACATACAGAACACTGTTGTATATTATATGTTGTCATCAATGACAAACATACAATCAACTAGCTGCCAGAAGTAAATCTCCAATAATCTCCCCCTTTGACATTGATGGCAACATATGATACTAAAAACATCTTCAGCACATGGTGTCTTCTTTCTTTTTAAAATCTTCACAATATCCTCCTCAAGGATTCCTCTACACTGCTGCAGCTCCTCTATCTATGTTTATACTCCCCCAAAGTATATGCTCCCCCTTACTATATACTCCCCCTTTGACATCAATGGCAAAGGGTGCCCTAAACAATTAGGCACAGGTACTACTCCAGAAGTAGAGTATTCAACCATTCATCAGTCACTATGGACTGATGTCCTTGCTTCTTTATCTAATCAGAATCAGGAGAGGGAATTACTCCCAAATTCTCCCTGAGATACTCAAAAGTATCTTTTGATAAAGGCTTTGTGAAAATATCTACCAACTATTCTTTGGTGCTCACATAGTCCAATTTTACTTCATTAACTGCAACGTTTTCTCTAAGAAAATGGTATTTAATCTCAATGTGCTTTGTCTTTGCGTGCATCACATGGTTCTTAGACATGTTGATAGTACTGGTGTTGTCACAGTGAATAACAATAGGATAATCAACCTGTATAACAAAATCTTTAACCATCTTCTTGATCCAAACCATTGTTGAACAATTCAATGTAGTTGCAACATATTCAGCTTCTACTGTCGACTGAGAGATACAATTCTGCTTCTTGCTTACCAAATAAACCAACCTATCTCCAAGAAATACTACTCCTCCAGAAGTACTCTTCATGTCATCAATACAACCTGCCCAATCTGCATCTGTATACACATGAAGTTGTACATTCTATGATTTAGGATACCATAAACCATAGTCTATAATTCCCTTTAGATATCTGAATATTCTCTTTATTTCCATTAGGTGATTCTATTTTGGTTCTCCTACAAATATACCAACAATGCCAACTGCATTAGATATGTCTGGTCTATATTGAGTAAGATATATAAGTTTTCCAATCATAGACTTATACAATGTCTTGTCAACTGCTATAGAATCATCTTCTTTAGAAAGCTTGCTTCTTGTTATCATAGGAGTGCATACTGGCTTACATTCTTCCACCTTGAAAGTCTTCAATATTTCATTCACATATTTGGACTGATTTATAAAGATCCCTTTATCTATCTATTTTACATTTAATCCCAAAAAGTATTTTATAGGACCAATCATGCTCATTTCAAATTCATTCTTCATTTCTTTTGCAAATTCTACACTAAGCTTGTCATTACCTCCAAAGATAATGTCATCAACAAATATGGCAACAAGTAATAATCCATCAGGTGTTTCTCTTATGAATAGGTTACAATATTCTGCTCCTTTCTTAAATCCAATCTTGGTAACATAACTATCTAGTCTCTCATACCAAGCTCTTGGGGCCTGTTTAAGTCCATAGAGTGCTTTCTTCAATCTACATACCATGTTTGGTTTATCTGATAGATTAAATCCTTCAGGTTGTTCTATGTAGACTTCTTCCTTCAAGTCACCATTCAGAAATGCTAATTTGACATCCATTTGATATACTTTGAAGTCTTTGAATGTTGCATAGGCCAAGAATAACTTGATGCCTTCTAGTCCTCTCACAGAGGCAAATGTGTCAGTGTAATCTATCCCTTCCCTCTGTGCATATCCTTTACATACTAGTCTTACTTTTTTTTTTACCACTGTACCATCTTCATTCATCTTGTTCCTGAATACCCACTTTGTTCCAATCACATTTTTGTCACTAGGTCTAGGAACCAATTCCCATGTGTCATTTTTTATTATTTGATCTAATTCTTCTTCCATTGCTTGTTGCCAACCAAAATCCTTGCAATCATCTTCAACATTTAAAGATTCAATCTGTGAAAGTAAACATACCTCTTCATCCACTGTTAAACTTTTTGCTTTAGATCTAGTCAAAACACTACTACTCTAATCTCCAATGATAACATCTTTTGAATGATACCTAGATGTGAATTTTGAAACTTTTGTTGTGACATCCTCATCTGTAATCTGTGTTACTTCTTTTCTTGATTCAGGTTCATTACATGAAACATCAATGCAATCAAATATTTCTTTAGTAACAGTGTCTTTACTATTCGGCCTGGGTTCATCCTTAGTCATAGGTGCATATTCATAGTACCTCTCTTGAGCCATGAACTTCTCATCAATCTTTACATGAGTACTTTCAATTATCTTCTTTAATCTTAAATTGAAACATATGTATGCTTTGCTTTTAGTAGAATAACCAAGGAAAATACCTTCATTGCTTCTATCATCAAACTTACCAACACAATCATCTCTCTTGATGTAGCACTTGTTGCCAAAGATTCTAAAGTATTTTACTATAGGTACATTACCAAACCAAAGTTCATAAGGTTTCTTATCTACGCCTGGTCTTAGTTGTGTTCTGTTGATAGTATAGACTGATGTATTGACTGCATCTCTCCAATAGGTGTGTGCAACTTTTCCTTCAATCGTCATAGTGCACGCTATATCAAGTATGATCATGTTCCTTCTTTCTGCAATCTCATTCTGCTGAGGGGTTCTGGGTGCACTCAACTGTCTTTTGATTCCATGTTCTTCATAGTAGTCATAAAACTGGTCAAAGGTGAATTCTCCTCCTCTATCTGATCTTAGACATTTTAGTTTTAATCCAGATTCATTCTCAACTTTGGCTTTGAATGTTTTGAACTTCTCAAAGGCTTCATAATTCTCATTTAAGAGCGCAACCCACATCATTCTTGAAAAATCATCAAAAAACAAAATGAAATACCTTTCTCTGTAGTATAATCTAGTTTCAGTAGGACCACATAAATCTGTATGCACTAGGTCTAACTTGTTTTCAGCTGAGTTCTCCTTGCTTTTGAAAGAGATCCTTACATGCTTTCCCATAACACATTCCCTGCACATTGTATCAACTAGTTTTGCAATACTTGGAAGGTCTCTAACTACCTTGACATTGCTTATCTTTACTATATTGTCAAAATTGATATGACAGAGTCTCTTATGCCATAACCAACTGTCATCCACTTTTGTAACAAAACAACTTACATCTGAATTGAGCTGAAAAACATTACCTTTTGTCTTTGATCTTGATGCAATCATGTCTCCTTCTTTTTTGCTAATAATGCATTTGTTTTCTTTGAATTCCAAATGATAACCTTTGTCAAGTAGCTGTCCAACACTTAGTAAATTGTGATGTAATCCATCAACATACAGAACATCATCTATCTTATTCTTTCCATCCAGCGTGATAGATCCTCTGCCTATGATAGGTTTGGGAGTGTTATCTCCAAATCTAACCATACCACCTTTGTACTTGTCTAGATGAACAAATCTATCTTTATCACCTGTCATGTGATGAGAGCATCTGATGTCAATGATCCAATTAGTTCTGATGTCTACTTTGGAAATTAGGGCTAACTCTTGTGCTTCCTTTTCATCTTCAATGTCCATTTCCTCAAGCAATTTTTCCATGTATTTAAGGGAAACGAATCCAATTTCATCTTCTCCTGAATCTTCATCAGTTACACCTTCTTCAGCATGATAGCATTCCTTTCTATATTTTGGTTTATAATCAGATTTGAATTTCTTTACTCTTGTGGGACACTTGGATGCAAAGTGGTCGATCTTGTTGCATGAAAAACATTTGAATGGCAACTCTCCTTCGTACTAACCTTTGCCTTTCTTTTCTCTTTTAGCAATCATGGCAATGATTTCTTCTAGTTCTTCATCAACTTCATCTTTCTCGATATTGCTAGAGATGTGTAAAGGTTTCTTACCATGAATTGAGGCTTTGAAGGTTGTTTCACTTTTGGGTTCAGTCTTCAATCTTGATATCTCAAATGCAGAGATTTTACTGATCAAGGTCTCTCTCTTGAAGTTTTGTAAAAATTGCATGGTTTCATCTAGAATATTGATCTTGTTCTCATAGTCTATTGTTAAAGTAGTCATCAGCTTGTCCATTATGTCTTCTTCTAATATTTCTCCACCATTGTTTCTAATTCTAGAAACTACTTCATTTATCCTCTGATTGTAGGCTCTGATGTTCTCTTCAGGTAACATCTCAAGGTTGTTGTATTTATTTTTCCATGTCTTCCTACGTGCATTTTTTGGTTGGATATCTCCTTCAAACATGTCTTCTAAATACTCCCATATTGTGTGTGCTTTGTCTACTTTCTTGATCTCAAAGAATTCACTGTCAGATAGTGCACTTATAAGGGCTTCTTTGGCAATTGCATTAGCTGTGAATGTATCATTTTGTTTACTAGTGGCATCACCTCTTGAGAGGTCTTTTAGAGAGGGAATAACAAATTTTTGTGTGGATATCTCAAAGATGTCAAAACCTACACATTGTAGATGTGTTATCATTTTGTTCTTCCAATCTAGATAATTCTCTCCATCGAACTTAGGACTCTCTTTTCAAGTATGCCATCTGATCTACCTTAAGTTGTTAGGCTTCCTCTTCAAGGCACTTGGCTCTGATACCAATTGTTAGAATAGTCCCAAAGGATAACTAAGAGGGGGGGTGAATCACTTATTAGCTAATTTAATTCTTTTCTCTTTATTAACTCCAGAATACAATAAAATAAATGCACATTCAGACAACACAATAGACATCACCACAATTTGGTTACAGGGAAACCAAATGGTAAAAACCCTGATGGGAATTAACACCCATAATTAACTATACTTGTTTATGATAATCCTTGTTAGAATATCTTGCAACCCTATTAGGAGTTTTTCTTTACAATGCAATAAGTATAGTGAACTGGTTAAGGGTCTGACCCTGTTAGGAGTCTTTTACAAATAATCATGTTAAGGGTGAGGACTCACTGTCCAAAAGCTCACTACTTCAATGGTGAAGGCTACAACCTTCTATAGAACAGATATGCACTATATCTGATGATGAAATATAGAGTAGACATGTTGCCTTGATCAGTTTCAATATATTGTAATCGTTCACTTATTCACATAGATCCTTGATGAATGAAACACAACTGATATTCTACTCTGTACATTTTTTGTCTCTTACCTTCTCATTCACACTTATCGTTCCACAAATGAACTACTATAAGTATCTTCCTCAAAGTATGAGATCATGGGACCTGTTAGGAAACTCTTCATAACATCCTTGTCAGCTTAACTAATCATGCAAGTATAATTACAACCACGCAATATAAATTGAATAGACGTGATGCTTCACTAACTCAGCCTCACCAAATTAACTCTAACATTTCAATCTTGTTGAAACATGTTTGGTGCCTTTAGATAACTATATTCAACTTATAACTAATTTTGAATATACACATACATATCCTAAAGATAGATGCAACTTAAGAACCAATGAAATACATCGGCTCTGTTCAGACAAACTCCAAAAACTGTAACTGTCGTTAACAGAACTGCACAACACAACTGAAACTTCATATCTGAGTCTATGTGTATGAACAAAACATAAAAAACATGTCTACAACATGAATATAACCGTGCAAGGCTTGATAACATCATTCTGATAAGTACATACAGAACACTGCTATATATTATATGTTGTCATCAATGACAAACATACAATCAACTAGCTTCCGGAAGTAAATCTCCAACAATTTCTTTATGGTCAAAGAATTTTTTCTAATGTAATTCAACTCAAGGAATTCACTTCCTTGTCTAGCCATCATGACTCAAATTGATTTGAACTCTCGCCCTCCATCCTTGGACTCAATTCAACCAATTTTGAACTCATACATAGACTCATACCCCAACCAATCATTTATTGGCTTTTGAATCAACCTTGAACATCATTCGGAACATCCAACCATCATTCTTTTACTCTTATTTCTTGTTCAAAATCATGAATACAATCTATGGTTGTTCATTGATTGTGATTATCCTTAATCCTACAATACACCTCAATCGCCTTCTAAAGACTCCCAACATATATTATGCAGAGGTGGTGGTTGGTGACCTCATTGATCATGTCTTACAACAATCCATCTCCTATTTGTAACAACTTGTCACTTCCAAAGCCCCCTCAAGGACTCACCTTCTAGGCTACCCCAAGTACTCCTAGTGCTTCCCAAACACCATATCCTCACTCACAACTTCAACCTTTATTTAAACTCCATAAATAATCTCCTTATCGCCTATCTACCATGTTACATCAACCCATTAAGTCTGGATAACCAATCCCTTACCCAACTCTCACATTCAGCCCTTAAAGCTAGTAACCCACACCAGACACTATTTTGTCCTTTTCTCCAACATTCCCAAATAACTAAGAAAAATAAAACATAATTTAGATACCCTTTTGGGATCTTTAAATCCTCCCCAAGATTTAGTATATACTCCTTTGGACCATACCCAAGATCCAATACTCATGTAACCTCCAAAATAAGCCTAATTCTCCTCATTTACAAAGCAACCCCTAACTCCACTTACTTTCATAACTCCAAAGCCTAAAATAGACCCTCTAGGGGTTAGGAAACAATATATTTTCACCTCTCCAAGGCTCTATCCTTTATTTATGGCCTTAGCCACTAAACCCTCACTTTTAGGATCACACACCTAGGGTCTGATCAAAAGGACCTCTCCAATCCACTCCAGGCCAAACCAACTGCATACACACTTCACTATAGACCCCCACATGTAGAATCCATCACAAAACCCCTTCATCCTCAAATAAATCCACCATCCTTCTCTAACTGTGCCTACAAATTTGTTAAAGAATAGTCTTGTGTGTGAAAGAAGAGTGCAAAATTTTATATTGTAATAATGGTTCGTAAAATTTGATTATAAACTTGTGATAATAGAGTTGTGGAGCATAATCATTTGTGGAATTCAAGTGAATTGTAATCTTCATTGTAAACTATTGCTTATATATTTATTTGGTGTTTTATAGGGCTTGTCAGGGGCTTAGATTTCTGAGATTGAGGATGTCACCTTTTCTGCCATTGACTTTGGCTTAGAGAGCTATGTGGTATCATTTTTCGCACACCTCTTGTTTATAGTTTTAATTAAATGCATGTGGTATCATATTATTTCTCTTATGTTAATTTTTTTTTTGTTAGCCTACCCCACCAAGATCGAGGTCATTATGAAAGAGGAAGAAATCATCGGGGACATTGAAACTAAAAAAGGTAATTAAGTCCAATTTAAGTATATTTGTTGAAATGTATTATGAACATTTCAATGTAGTCTATATTGATGAATGCACTTGACTTGTTTATTATATACATGTAGAATCAATTGGTTTTCACTGAACTGATGAATGCCCTAGACATTGTTGATGTTCAAGAGAGGGAGGAGGTAACACATTTTCATATTTACTTTCAATTGCATTCTTGTTTGTTCAAAATATTTTAGAAATCATGTTCCTCTATTAGTATGTCATTTTCTATGAATTTTCATACAGGAATTGGTCATAGCTACCTCAGATGAGGCGAACCCTTCTCCACTTCCTATGGATCCCTTGCCTAGCACAGGAGATCAAGTTGCGGTATGCATTTTCTTTTTAGTCCATGCATTTTTTATTTTTTAGTATTTCTTATTTATAACATGTATTTTGTATTATTATTTTTGTTGTAGGACCCTTCACCACTGCCCGTCATTCCTTTTCCTAGCCATTTTTATAAGATTTTGTCTCGCCCACTATGGAACCCATTTCGTTTATCAATCAGCCCAAGCATAAGAGATCCAGTTGAGGCTTCAATATGCAAATTACAGCACAATATTTATGTATTTTGATATTGTTTTGAGATAATATATATGGCTTAACATTTGAATTGTTCTTGTGCAGAGACTTAGTGACCCAAGTGTTGCTGCGAAGAAGCTAAATTTTGATGATCCACCATAGTCATAGATATATCGAGACATTGTATAGATCTAGTTCTGGTCATTGAATGACCAAATTTTGTATATGTGTGTGTGTATGTGTGTTTATGTGATATTTGTACATTGTATATATCAACCTAGACATAGTTGATGTCATTTTTTGGAACTCTATTATGGATTTGGCATGTACGCCATGTATTGATATGTACACTATTATTATTAATTTTGTTATATATGAAACTTCAAATTTGATCCTTGAATTTGTTGTTTGGATGTTGATGTCTTAAGTGTATTCTTGGTTCACATGACTTGCGTATAAGCATGTGTGTTTCGATAAATTAATGTACTTGTATATGCATGATAGTTGATGCCACATTTTTGTAACTCTATTATTGATTTGGCATGTATGCCATTTTTTGATATGTATACAATTATTGTTCATTTTGATATATATGAAACTTGATATTCAATCCAATTTTTTCATTGTGTCTTCATTTGTTCATTGTTGTATGTAAATACGTTTGTGTATATGTAGTCATGTGTAGGATTTATGCCTTAAGTGTATTCTTGTTTCATGACTTGCATATATTCATGTGTCTACTTTATAACTTAATGTACTTATGTGTATTCATGT
>MU227326.1:3406776-3437858 GCA_018584345.1 Thuja plicata | reverse complement strand
TGCATTTGAAACTCAGTCGATTAAAGTCAATTAGAAGAATTTGCCTAGTAAAATAGGACTTCGAAGATAAGAAAATGCACCAAAATTGATTAAGTTATTAGGTGCCAATTTTGGGGTATTACAGTCCTTACATAACTTGAATTGCTCATCCAATCACCTAGTTCTATGTGAATGACGTATGTACTGATAAACTAGTTTCTCTTTAAATATCTTCATAAAATCAGCTACGCATATATCATTTTTCACTAACTCACACCTCTTAAGCTCTTTTCCATCTTTTAGACCATAATTTACTATCTTGTATTTTCCAAAAGAAACTAGTGTATTTCCAATCTCATTTGTGCTCTCTAGATGGTGACATATCCGTAACTTTCTCATACCACCACATGCACTACAAGATCCATTCATACACATCATCTTATAATAAATGCAACCATCATCTTGATTGCATAATACACGACATAAAATCTCTTGATGATGTAGGAGGTGCTTGAAGACCACATTCCTACAAAACAGTGTTAGTGTGCAAAGTACAACAAACATGATGCTATATATCATAATGCATAGAAAATTCAATATGTACCCTAAAACAACATGTAGTGCACGCATGATTAATCTTGATGTAAAAGGGGTTTGTCATTTCAAAAAATCTTTGACTAATTTTAATTTGAGGAAACCTTTGGAGGAATCTTTCATAAAATTGTGTTTGTTTCATATCCAAAAAGTGTTTTAGATGTGGCATACGATTTGTAGATTCGATTCTCCTCCTAACAACATCTCTTTGGTTGGGTGAAACCCTTGTGTTTTCATGCCAAAAAATTTCAATTAAAGATCTTAATGCATCAACGACAACCTTGTCCTTGCGTGGGAGTCTACCTGGGAATGACCAAAGAGAATTAGTGTTTGGATCCTCAATTTTGTCTCACCTTTGTAAGGCTCTTCATAATGTTGATCTACCTATCCTTAATGACTTACTTGTTTTTCTTACTATACGAGATTTTTTAATTTCCTTTCCCATTATAGTTGATGTGAGGACACGTCGAGTAACATTAGCATCTTTACTGCATGATTTTGAACCAATGGCTTGGTATGCATTGAATAGATTCCTCACAATGGTTCTCTCGGTACTATATTTAGATGTTCTCAACCCCACAATTGTCATTGTCTCTCTAAATTTCAAATTCTTAATCATTTCAATAACTACTTGACATCTTCCACTTTGATTTAATTTTTCAAAATAGTTATTCCAAATCTTTTTAACAATTCTTCTACAATTACTTTTCGACATTTTACCATGCATTGGCCTCAAAATATTTTCATCAATGTCAATTAGAAACTTTCATTTTCTACGAATTATTCTAGGAGGTGTTAACACAGTTGCATGCTCTGCATTTTCATTAGATGAATTAGGTGCATTTATCCCCATCAGTTCAATTGGTGTATGTTGATGATTTTCATTTTCATTATGTGCATTTTGTTCATTAATGACATCGAATTGAAATGGCGCATTTGTCAAATTAACATTAACATTAACATTTTCATCACTTCCGTTGCTTACATTTGATAATGTACCTTGTCATATCCTCCTCATGTACTCCCTTTGTCTTTACTTTTAAGTCTCTCATTATTCAATTGTTCCTCTTTTGTTCTTTCTCATTGTTCATATTGAATGGACCCTATGAATAATATCATGAACATAGAATAACATGTGAACATCAAATAACCAAAATAAGAACAAATTAACCATTTTTTTGAAATGAGAACTTACAATGAAAAAAACACAAATAAAAAACATAATTTTCAATCATTACAAAGAAAAAACATGCAAAAAAAGTGCAAACTTGTATGTTGCTGGAGTAAAACAACATAAAAATAGTTGTGGGACATCTAAATAACTTGCAATGACTATTTTAAGACCATTGAAGCAAACAAAGCTCTTGATTCCACAGAACTCGATCAGGTTCAGAACCCAATCGAGTTATGAGAACATAAAGGCTTTGTGTTCCTAATTACTCAGAACCCGATCAGGTTATGAGAACATAACGACTCCATGCTCCTAGTTACTCAGAACCCGATCGGGTTCTAAAAAACTAAGAAAAAGGGAGGATTGAGAGAGAGAGAGAGAGAGGCTTAGTGTTCCTAATTACTTAGAACCTGATCAGGTTATGAGAAGATAATGACTCAGTGCTCCTAGTTACTCAGAGCCTGATCGGGTTCTGAAAAACTAAGAACAAAGGAGAGAGAGAGAGAGAGAGAGAGGTGCAAGGCACCTCCTGAAGCTCCTATTTTTTCTTGTGTTTGATGTTTGTAATAAGGTGAACCCATGAGATCACCCTTGTGTGTGTTTTTTGTTTAGGTCTTTGATGTAAGGGGGGGGCCTAAGGTGAAGTTATAAACCTAGGTTCCTGACACCTTAGTTAAACCTTGCTAGTTATTGTTTGTGTCTAGTTTAGAAGTATGTTTTAAAAATCTTTAGTTTAGGTCCTAGTCATGGGATAGACCTCTCCCACATCTTGGGAGGTCAGAAAGATTGGCTTTTACCCAAATTAGCAACTCTGTCACTTATTGCTAAAAAGTTGCTTTTTGCAAAATGTTGCATGAGCAACTTTTGCAAATTATTGCTCAAGATAGGAAAACTCTTTTGTAGCTGACCTCACCCAGCTTCTAAAGCTTCTGAAATTCTTGGAGGATCATATTAGAGGAGAGGATGCCTCCCATGAAGAAGAGAACACAGAGTGTACGGAGTTTGATGTTTTTACAAGGAAATAGAAGAGTATTTTGAGGCATATATGTATGGTACGGCCTGGTATGGATTGGCATTGAAGAACCAGTTGCAGAAATTTATAATGCTTTGAGTCTTCTAACATTTCCAATTGATTTGTAGTAGTTTTGTTAAGTGAGTGCAAATTTATTGATTTTTCATTCTCGTTGTTTGAGAAACCAAGGTGATACTGGGCCAGTTTCAAAGATGTGATCCTAACAAGAGTTTTATCCAGTGGATCTCCTTGGCCACTTGGGAAAAACTAGTTAGGATCATGGTCTTGAAGAATCCAGAAGCTTGGGCTCTCACTCTTAGTCCTTATGTTTTTAACATCAAGACCTAGGCTAATTATCCCTATGTAATTATCCTAGTTGTTTAGAACAGTCACATGCATGTATTGTTTATGAGTTGGGGGATTGAACCAAAGGTGGTTCTAGACTAATTTGGGGTAGAGGAATCCATCCAAAGCACTGCCTTTCATCTATGAACCCACCTTCTACCACTTTCCTAACAAACCAAGCCTAAACTTGCTATTTAGGTCTGTGTGTCTGGAAACCTATTTAATTTTCATAGATCCCTCTGTCACAAAAAGTTAAGTCCCAAAACCTCACTGGTTAGGGCTACAAAGAATCCTAGGCTATTTAAGATTTGACAAACCTTGAGTCTTATAGACCTAACTTAATGGTGGATTCTTGGTCCTTAGGGTCTAATGAGAGTATTCAATCCCTCAGAATGGAATGTTGAATCCACTAGTGAAGTTTTACACCTTATTGTATGGTTTAGGGAAAGTATCCCTAAAGGAGAAATTGCTAGGTTCTATGATTTGATTTGGAGAACAAGGAAAAGACAAAGGAAGCCTACTGACCCCTTGGGTAAGTTAGGAGACATCCTAGGAGGATTTGTGTGGATTGAGAATAACCAAATTGGAAGATTGAAGAAGTGGCGAGGTGTTGGGGCTCATCAAGTCTTCTTGTAGTGCACTCTGCATCAGAGAGAGAGAGAGAGAGAGAGAGTGTGTGTGTGTGTGTGTGTGTGTGTGTGTCTACAATTATTTACACACCCAGTTCAAGGTTAAGAGAAGATTTACTCGAAGCTTATAGGGAGTGTGTGAAGCAAATTAGAGGGAGTTACAAGAAAAATTGGGAGTTTGTTGAGTAGAAAGGGTCCTCTGATTTCTAGGTTTGTAACTTTGTTGATTATGTGGGGATGAGAGGAGGTAAAGATGGTCTAGAATTTGGTCTTTCATTTAATATTATGTTTATAGAGAAGTTAGTTTATCTAGAAGCCAAAAAATCTCAGCTTGAATGTAATTTTGATTGGAAACAAGTCTGCAAATGTGATTATGTTGATGATAGTTAGGAGGCGGCCATTAATCATGGGCTCACCAAAAAATTGGCCATTATTCAAGGCCCTCTTGGCACTGGAAAAACATTTACCGGGTTGCAAATTGTTCAGGATTTGTTTCATAAGATGTCAAATTCCTCCAGTCCCATTCTCATAGTGTGCTTTACTAACGAAGCTCTGGATCAATTTTTGGAGGGAATATATGAATACGAGAAAAGTCTAGCAAGGTTAGGATCTAGAACTCAGAGCTCAATTCTTAGCAAATGTACTCCTGACCAGGGACAAGAGAGCAATATCATATTGTTTTCTTTGGTAAGAAACCTTGAATTCCTAATTTGAATGTAAAAACATCAGAAAATGTAGGATTTCTTAACATTCCAAATAGAACTTGTGTTTCCCTTTCCAGGGCTAGAATTGGTCTGTATATCTTTGGAAATGCCAAGATAGTCTTAGACAATTCTCTAATGTGGAGTGATATCATAAAGAATTTTACAAATAATGGGTATGTTGGTAATGGAATACCTCTATATTGTCGTAAACATCAAGATGATGTTGGACATGCTGTTACCAAATGTCATGATTTAAGGAGGTATGGCGATGGAAGTATGAGCTTTTGTACCAGGAAATGCAAAGAAAAATTAATTTGTGGTCATCTTTGTCCAAGGAAATATCATCATGGAGGACATGTGAGAATTGGATTTGCAAGGCCCGATGTATATGAAGAAGTTTGAGTTTTGTGGACATGTCATCAGGAAGGTCTGTCATGCAACTTCCTATGACCCCTTTCGACACATTGGAAGGTCTATGTGCATTTTATGATTCCTACTGCTCGAATTGTTACCAATTTGTGCCTCCTAAATACTGTGAATATTACCATACATGTATTTTATATGAACTTCGTGGGGTGAAGGAATAAAATGAAATACTTACGGCAAAGGGTGAGAAATAATTTGGAATTACTGAAAATTTGTGAGAAGAGATGAGATTATTGTGAGAAGAGGGGGAAATCAACTTGGTCAAATTATCCAAGCCCTGAGACAACAAATTTCATCATTGCGTGTAGAGAGCGAGAACCAATTGGGAACAATTCAAAGAATGCAAAAAGAGATTGAAATCTTGTGTACAGAGGAAGTGAAACAAAGTGAGCGTGCAGAAGAGGAGATTGGGTTACTTTGGAGAGAGAGAGAGAGAGAGAGAGAGAGAGAGAGAGTACAATTTCACTCACTTGAAACACCTATGTACTAGGAGGGTATTAAATTGTAATAACTATATACGAAAGGTTGGAAGATTGCAGAAAAAATCATGGATGGCCATTGAAAGAAGCAAAGGCAACCAGTCAACCATTTAAAAAAATTCATGGGCGACCATTGAAATAAGCTATTTTTCTAGAGGGAAGAGTAGAAAACTTTCGCTAATTTGCAATGGCCTGAAGCAAAGGGAGCAACTCTACTTCTAGATGTATTTCAGGTTGCCCATCTATACAGTTTGGTGAAGAAGGGTGTGCATTTTATGATTCCTACTGCTTAAATTGTTACCAATTTGTGCCTCCTAAATACTATGAAGATTACCATACATATCTTTTATACAAACTTTGCGGGGTGAAGGAAGAAAACAAAATACGTACGGCAGAGGGTGAGAAACAATTTGGAATTACTGAAAATTTGCGAGAAGAGATGAGATTATTGCGAGAAGATGGGGAAAATCAACTTGGTAAAATTATCCAAGCCCTGAGATAGCAAATTTCATCATTGTGTGTGGAGAGCGAGAACTAATTGGGAACAATTCAAAGAATGCAAAAAGAGATTGAAATCTTACGTGCAGAGGAAGCGAAACAAAGTGAGAGTGTAGAAGAGGAGATTGGGTTACTTCAGAGAGAGAGAGAGAGTACAATTTCACTCACTTAAAACACCTATGTAGTAGGATGGTATTAAATTGTAATAATTATGTACGAAAGGTTGGAAGATTGCAGAAAAAATCATGGATGGCCATTGAAAGAAGCAAAGGCAACCAATTGGCCATTTAAAAAAAATTCATGGGTGACCATTGAAATAAGTTATTTTGCTGGCAGGAAGAGCAAAAAAATTTTGCTAATTTTCAATGGCCCAAAGCGAAGGGAGCAACTCTACTTCCAAATGTATTTCAGGTTGCCCATCTATACAGTTTGGTGAAGAAGGGTGTGCATTTTCTGATTCCTACTGCTCGAATTGTTACCAATTTGTGCCTCCTAAATACTGTGAATATTACCATACATGTCTTTTATACGAACTTCGCGGGGTGAAGGAAGAAAACAAAATACTTACGGCAGAGGGTGAGAAACAATTTGGAATTACTGAAAATCTACGAGAAGAGATGAGATTATTGCGAGAAGATGGGGAAAATCAACTTGGTCAAATTATCCAAGCCCTGAGACAGAAAATTTCATCATTGCATGTAGAGAGCAAGAACCAATTGGGAACAATTCAAAGAATGCAAAAAGAGATTGAAATCTTGCTTGCAGACGAAGCGAAACAAAGTGAGAGTGTAGAAGAGGAGATTGGGTTACTTCAAAAAATCTCAGGTGAAGCATTAGCTAATCTAGATGTCATGCTCTGTGCTTCTGATGGTTCAACATTTCAAGTGCATTCTCTCTCTCTCTCTCTCTCTCTCTCTCTCTCTCTCTCAGGTTATGGAGAATAAAATGAATATTTTTTACTTCTTCAAAACCCGATCGGGTTTTGAAGTACTTTTTTTCTTTTCAAAACCCGATCAGGTTTTGAAGTACTTTTTTCTTTTTAAAACCCGATAGGGTTATTTGAAATTTAGAAACCCGATCGGGTTATGGCTCAGGAAGAGGCTTGAAAAATGACCCAAAGGCTTGGAGGCTCATTTTCCCTCCATGTTTGTTCTTTTAGACATTTTTTCATCTTGTAAGATGATTTCTCGACTTTATCTTCATCAAGTTTACAATTTGTTAACTGGGTAGCTTTAGAATTTTCACCATAATCTCATATGTCTTCTAAGCTTTCTAACCATATATTTTTTTCTATTTTTGGACAACACTAGCATAGTAAACTTTAATTTTCTTTACGAGTGTCTTGATTGTACTCACAGACATATGTCTACCATTTTTTTAATAACTTTTGAAATATTTGATCAAATTAAAAATAAAATTACATATTATTGTTCTACACTTGACTCTATACACTTTTTAAAAAAAAGTTTTCATTTTCAATTATTTTGATGCAAGGTATGCCTAGCGCAAAAACAGGTACCAAATTTTCAAGATGTGATCACTTCAAAAAATCACAAAAAAAAAAATACTCATTAGAAAATTACAACAAAATACACAACTTCTAGATCTCACTCTTACCTATCATCCTACCAAAGGGATTTAAAAAATACTAAATATAACTATACCTTTTGTACCGTGCACGGAAACAGCTATGTTATGTTTTTCCAAAAAAATTAGGAACATGTTTTTGTGCACGTGAGGTTTGACCCTCTTAATCTTATTGGATTTTTAAAAACATTAGCGTTCTAGAAACTATATTTAGAGTAATACGATTTTTGTTTTTCACTTATCTTGTTATTTTGAGTGCGTGACCCTCAAGCTCATGTTTCAAGTTTAAGTTTACCCGATTTCAGAAAAAATGTGTCCACTTACACCCCCCTTTTTGGTCCACAACTTGGTGCACACACCCAATGACAAGAAACTATCTCATAGGAGTATTAATCTCCCCCTTTGGCATTAGTTGGCATTTTGACAAAAGCTTCAAAGTCATCAAAAGTTTGTGTAACTCCCCCTATACACATGCTTATATCTTCCTTACCATTATATCGCCCTTTACACTATATTATCTCATTATGTTTTGACAAATATTCCAAAATCAAAATTGTTTAGGACTCGGTAGGATACATGATACCTTATCAAAAATCTAAGCGTACTTCTTATGTGCAACTGCTAGGGATGACTCTCATACATCTTTAAGTGTTTGAAGTATAACAAGTTGAGTAGAAACATCAGCTACCAATACAATGATGGTGTCAAGTGAACTACCATCGGGGGTGTTGACCAACTCTTTGGCCTTCATCAAATGCCTTTGCATGGATTCCATGTGGGGAATCAAAATTTATTACAGATCTAGAAGTTCCATCCTTCTCTTATTCTCTTCTTTTCGTAGTCCTTGATGCATCCCCATCAAGTGTATAGTGCAGGAGCACCTAGGTAGGGCTAAATGGTAACCTAGGGCTTCTAATTTTTTTTTGGCTTGTAGTGGTCTTAGCCACGCCACTAGCAGAATAATGGGACTAGATGGGTCCTAGGATGTGTTGAGATAGTTAAGGAGGCCTTGTTAGGTCCTTAGTGACTTTCTTTGCAAGTAATGTCCAAATTTGTCAATTTGTTACATGTTGCCAATGTTGTGGCAAAAGTGGTATTTATGCATTTAGGGGTCAAATTGGGCAAGTGTTTAGGAGACCTATCTGATGTTGTACTTATCATAGATATGCAATTGGTTGAGTTTCTTGAGTTTTTGACCAAGTTGGATGCAAGAATCACAAAAGTTGTAAAAGTTGTCAATGTTGTCATTGACAACATTTCTTGCAATGATGTCTTTTTGAGCATTTAGGTTTCTAACTGTCTGAAACCGTCGAGATACAGTCATGGTAAACTATATAAGGCCTCCCTCGACCTTTGTATGAGGTTGGTTTATTTTGCAATTTATTTGTACGGACTATGTTACTGAGAAATCAGTTACAATTAAGCATTTCCATTGCATTTTGGTGTTTAATGGACTGAAATCTGCATTTTATTTGGTGCATGAGTTAGAGGGTGTAAATTCTTGATTC
Organism: Thuja plicata; assembly: GCA_018584345.1. NCBI lineage: Eukaryota > Viridiplantae > Streptophyta > Pinopsida > Cupressales > Cupressaceae > Thuja > Thuja plicata. The sequence goes on along the minus strand of MU227326.1, from coordinate 3,428,926 downwards.
TATATGTGATTAGTTTTGTTTTTGTTGATATTTCCTTTCTTATGTAAAAAGTTTTCTATTCTGCACTGGCACTGGTTTGAACCAGGCAGTTTCTCAAAATGGGGTCATAACTTCTCTTTCCACCGTGGAATCTCTGCGGGCCTTTGGAATTAGGATGATGAATACTTGTACATATTTTATAGTGAAGGATGGGCCCTAGAAGGAAAGCAAGATATTTTTATAGTGATGCCCTAGGCGATCCAGAGTTGCATGGCTAGGGATCACAGAGAGTTGCAGAGGTGTTAGGAGGGATTGAAAGCATTGATTGCTTTAATCAGAGCTTTAGAGGTGGACATATGTGTGAAGAAGTACCAAATTCAATGGGAAGCTTTGCTGAGGGATTCTTAATGGTGAAAACAAAGTTTCTAATGGTCATTCTTTGTTGAGTTGAAACCCTTAAATTTAGGCTTATATGTAGGAACCCACTGTACAGACATTTTGGGAGGACAAGACCTAGAAAATCGTTTAGGTCTCTATAAAGGGTGTTAGAATCAAAGGTTAGTTTTCCATCTTGTTAAGCATAATTTCAAGTTATTTGGGAAAAGGTTCCTAATTAGGCCTAATTTCTTGTAGCCCTATTTAGGGTGAATTTGCTAAGTTTCTTAGAACTCGTTTAGGGTTCTATTGCAAAGTGTGTTTGTAGGCATTGGATTGGGTCCAATTGATATCCTAGAAGCCTACCTTTCCATGTGGGATTGATCTTGATCATCTGGGATTAGTTAGTTAAGATGGTGCAAGAAGAGCTCCATGGGCTAGGTAATGAGTGATTTGATTTCTTGATTGGTGTATACAAGTTGAAAGAAGAAGGATCTTGTGTAGAGAATCCTTGGGAGATTAGGGTTAGTCAAGAACACTAATAGGTCAAAGAAGTGGCCTATAAGATACCCTAAAAGAGGATAGGGTATAGAGAAAGACTTGCAATTACATCAGATTGGTATCAGAGCAAGTTAAAGACTTGGGAAAATAGTGTATGTCTGCAGCTGCTAGTGAATCAGTGGGAGAGTCAAACATGGTGATTAATGGAGAGTTAGCTAAAGAGGTGGATGAGAAAAAAGGAGAAGAATACACTCATTGAAGAAGCCTTAAAGGGAATGAAGATAAGGCTAGAACAAGTTGCTAATGCAGCTAGGAACAAAGAAGTTGAAAGTAGTGATAGGGGTGAAGAGATTGTTGAGGAAGATATTATCCCTGAACCAGACCCTGTCTTGAATGAAGAACCCTTCTTGAAAGACATAAAAGACCTAGGAGGGAAGGCATTGGAGGGAATACCACTATTTAGTGGGAAGATGGACATTGAAGCAGTGATGGATTGGATTGAAGGAATGGAGAACCATTTTGAATGAGGTGTGACAGAAGCACAAAAGCTCAAGGTGGCCAAGTCAAGACTCAGAGGGTCAGCACTAACATGGTGGAAGTATCTTCAAGATGATAGGATTAGAATGGGCAAGAAGCCTATAGCAAATTGGAATGCCATGGTGACCAAGCTAAAAGAAAACTATCTGCCAGAGGACTATGAGATTTAACTCCATAGGAAAAGGAAAAATCTGAAACAAAAAGACATGGATGTGGCCTCTTATATAGAGGAGTTTCAGAGATTGTGTCTTAGGTCCAAGCAACAAGAAGAAGAATCAATAAAGGTGGAAAGGTACTTGGGTGGTTTGAAATGGAACATCCAAGAAGAGATTAGTCTATGGACACCAACTACAGTTCAGAAGTGTCATCAACTAGCTCTAAAGGTGGACGAAAAGAATAGGAATAAAGGTGACTCTAACTTCAAAGATAGAGGTAGAGGAAGAGACCAATGGGGTCAAAGAGGAGGTTATCAAGGCAGAGGAAATGAGCAAAGGAACCAAGGTGAAACCAAATTGACAGAGAATATCAATGAAACTACTCAAAGAGGGGGTTATACCAGAGGTAGGGGTAATCAAGGAGGCCCTAGTAGAGGAAGACGGTCAGGTAGAAGTAACTCATACTTTGCAAGTATGAAGTGCTACAATTGTGGTCAATTGGGCCACGTGGCATATAGATGCCCTGAGAAGCCTACTACATCAAATCATTACAAGAGAGTGGCATACGCTCATGAGGACACCTCAAGTGTCAAAGCACCTAAGATTGATCATCTAGACTTAGAGATGGGAGAAAATATCATGTTTAGAAGGGTCTTGATAAGGCAACTAGTCAAACCCAAACATACGAGGGCTTTGTTTAGGATAAGATGTAAGAGCCTTGGCAAAGTTTGTAAGGTGATTGTGGATTATGGTTCCACATATAACATCATATCAGAGGAGGCAGTGGATAAACTCAAGCTAACCAAAGTACTCCATGTAAATCCATACAAGGTGACATGGCTAAATAAAGGCCAAAGTGTGTTGGTGAATGAACAAACATGGGTTGAGTTTTCTATAGAAGGCTATAAGGACAAGTTGCTATGTGACATCTTACCCATGGATTCTTGTCATTTGTTGTTAGGAAGGGCTTGGAAATATGACAATGGAGCAGTGTATGATGGGAAAGAGAATTCCATAACATTCAAGAAGGGAGGCAGAACTTTCAAGATTCAGTCTCTATTGGAAGAGGATGACCCACAGCCCAAGACTCCTAGAATTTTGTTGTGTAGTGGAAAGGAGTTTGTGAAAGATATTAAGGATGAAGATAATGAAGGGTATGTTATTGTTCTAAAACCCAAGGAAGAAGAGAAGCTTGTCAAGGAACCCTTACCATCAGAGACTCAAGAATTGCTTGTGAAGTATAAAGATATAGTAAGTGATGGAACTCCTGCAACCTTGCCTCCTAGAAGAGTGATAATCCATCAGATAGACTTTATCCCTAGTGCATCTTTGCCTAATAAGGCAGCTTATAAGCTTACCCCTGATCATAACTTGGAAGTGGCAAGGCAAGTGCAAGAACTCTTGGATCCAGGCTTGATCAAGAAGAGTATAAGCCCATGTGCAGTCCTGGTTGTGTTAGTATCCAAGAAGGGGGGGAATGGAGACTTTGCACAGACTCAAGGGCCATAAACCGAATTACAATAAGGTATAAGTTCCCCATACCTAGGATTGAGGATCTTATGGATTGTCTTGGAGGGGAAATGTACTTCACTAAGCTTGATTTGAAAAGTGGTTATCACCAATTGGAAGATCCTACAATTCCTTTCTAACCATAATTGCCAATTAACAAAAGAGGGACCGATGTCGCAAGCTACCTGGAGGAAAGAGGTTTTGGCGGGAGATTTATCAAGGTTTTTCTAGAACTCTATTAAGGGTGCTAACATGAACACAAACAGGTTTCCAAGTACCCCACCAATAATGCCAAATTTTCTTAGAAAACTCACACTCAAAGAAGAGGTGAGAAGTACTCGCTTCACTGTTGCTACACAAAAATTATCTAGAGGGTCCCTAAAATCCCCTTTTCCGAAGATTTTCCTAGGTTAGCATTTATTTTAATGGACCAGCAACCATAGAAAGAAATTACACTTGTGCCATGAGAATCTATTCCAAACTTGTTTCCAGCAAGGAGCAATCACCTTTCCATGAGTCAAGTTGTCTAACTCTAAGTATCCTGGGGATACCGTATATTTTCCTTTGGGGTCAAGCCCCTAGGAAAGAAGATCTCATCCCCTCAGGGAATTACACATCCTTCCTGCCAAAATCCTTACTAGTTCATCATGAGCCTTATCTAATCCTCCTAAAGGTCATTCATGTCGTTCTTTCCATGTAGCCACTTCCCCTGATCCAAAACTGTGTTACACTTTAAAATCCTCAACTCTATTCCACCCTACTTCAATAAACATTTTACCTAGAGACTGTAGTTTTGGGAACTGAGAAAGGATAGGAGGGAAGAAATCGCAAGTCATGCCAAAAAAGTGCTTCGGATCCTTTATTACAAATCTAGAAAATTCCCTGCTTAACAACTTGAGCTCCTCTTTTAAGGGTATTCCATATCATAGAGCCCTTACCTGTCATACTACATCTAGGAATATATTTTCTATCTACTCCCCCCAAATATTTTAAGTTGAGGATTTAGCCCATGTATGCTCTTCACAGATGCACCATCTCCAAAAAAAGATTACCGACCAAAATACAACCATTCATACCTGCTTGTCAAAGACCAAGACCACAGTATTTTAATGGTCTACAAACAAAGTCTCATTTTACTAGACTCCACTTTGAGGAGAGTAAATTACCAGTACAGAGAAATTGTCTAGATAAAGAATCAAATTCTTTAATTATTTGTAGATATGGAGGGTGTGAACCATAGACTTTAAGAGAGTCATTCTCCCAGCTGAAGACAATCATCTATAAGTCCACTAACTCACCTTATTGTGAAGCTTATCTAGAATAACTTGCCAGAATCCTCTATTTAGAGGGCAGCCCAATAAAGGTATCCCAAGATAAACAAAGCAAAGCACACCAACCTAAAATCTAAGAATCTTGGTCATCCAAGCTTGAATAGACATAGGTGTGTTGAAGAAGTAGATAAAAGACTTATCCTCAATAATCTATTGTCTAGAATTTTTGAAGTAGATATCAAGAGCCTTCCTAAAAGTGGTAGTCTCCAGAAGTTTAGCAACACCCATCAGAGTCGTGTCATCTACAAATTGAAGATGGGAAGAGGGGGAAAGAACATTTCCCCAAACCTTTTCTTACCCTGATATCAATGAGTCTTCCAAGTCTTTCCACGATAAGGATGAAAAAGTAAGGGGAAATAGGATCCCCTTGTCTTAAGCCTCTTGAAGCTCCAAAAAGTTCAATGTGCTCACTATTGATGAGAATGGAAAAAACGGGGTGGTAATACAACTCATAACCCAGTTAATCCAATCCCCATCAAAACTTAAAGCTGCACGAATTTGGTGAAGAAAACTCCATTTAACTCTCTCATAAGCCTTGGCCATATCCATCTTAATAAACATAGCCTTCTCCTTTGAACGTGTCATAGAATGTATCACTTCAGAAGCTATAACAATCCCATCAAGAATTTGTCTTCCAGCTACAAATCCTCCTTGCTCTTTAGATATAAATTTAAGTAACCGCACTTTAAGTCTATCAACAATCAATTTTGTAATAATTTTATAAACCACATTACACAAAGCAATAGGACAAAAAGAGTTAAAAGAGTTGGCTCCCTCCTTAGGAATAAGGGAAAGGAAAGTAGCATTTGTAACCCTTAGCATCTTTTTGTTCCTATAGGATTCCTTCATCACTTCCAAGAGATCAAACTTCATTGTCTCCCAAAATTCTTGGTAGAATTCAATAGAAAAACCATCTGGTCTAGAGGCTTTACCCTTATTCATTCCAAACACCACCCATTCAACCTCCTCCAAGGAAATAGGTCTACAAATATACTCATTTAATTCAGTAGAGACGATAGTGGGAATAAAATCAAGAACTAATCTTTCTTCAAAAATGGAAGGTGCAAAATCCTGTGAAATAAGGGATTTGATAGCTATACAATGTCTCATATCCTTCACAAAATTGTGATAGAACTATGTGTTCCTCTCACCTTCTTAAATCCAATCCACTCTTGCCTTCTGCTTCCAGTAAATCTCCACACAAAGTTCATATTCCTCCAAAACTCTTAAAGCCATAACTTATGCTTTATACAACTCCTCTGAGGGGCCTTGATCTATGATTTGACGGGTTCTAGTGTTAACCCAAGATTGTGCATACAACTTTACCAAAAAGATGTTGCCAAAGCATAAACTATTTCATCTTTTGATCATACTTGACATAGTGAAGTTGTTTGACAAATGAGTACATTATAGTGTCATAAGTCGGCGTCCCCTCCTACCACCATTTCAACATGAAGTCCTAAAGAGAAGGATCATGAAGCCACATAAGTTGAAACTTAAAAGATGGGTTTTTTGATATTCGAAAGTGGAAAGCAATAAACTTGATTCACCAATAATAAGAACCTTTCCAATCTAAAATCTCATAGCTAGTTGTCCAATTATCCACAATATAGTAGCAAGATACCAAAAATCTATCCAAACACTCTGCAATGGCTTATTTTCCACATCTTCTATTATTCCAGGTATAGAGACCATTTGAAGGCTTTACATCCACCATCCTCAAAAGTTCAATGTTATCCCTTGGTATCGTTGTTGAAGGATCAAGTATAGAATTTCCGCCCCTTTTTTATCCATACTTGATATAGCATTGAAACCTCCTGCAATAATCAACAAGTGCAAAGGGGCAAGAGAATTGATAAATCTTATATGAGACCATAACATAGATTTTCCACTGAAATTCATTGAGAATACACATTACAAAGGAGGATATTTTCACCAGATTCACAACTCACTACACCAATAGAAATTAAAAAAACCTGCTAAAAGTCAACCAAAGAGGCACAAGCTTATAAGGATCCCAAAGAATAGATAAACTCCCATACGTTCCTTGAGCCCCAATACACTGACACTAACTTTGAGCCCAAATTTTGGAGGCCACATTTAACATATCATCCACTGATAACTTAGATTCTTGAATAAACACCACATCAAGAGAATGAGAAGCAATCAACTCTCAAATAGCCTTTTTTCTAAGGATGTTATTCAACCCCCTTACATTCCAAGATATCACAATCATATTTTAGGAGAGAAGTGGGAGTCAATGGCTTTACAAAGCTAGACTCAACCAGTGTCTCACCAATTAACTTAACCTTTTCTTAATCTTTCTTCCTCCTCTTAGTTATGGGGGCTCTTTCAGGCACAACTTTCTTAAAAAAAATTGTTGAAGTCCTAATGTTAACTAGGACCCTTTACTTTTCTTGTCACCCAAGTATTCTTTTTCGGAATAGATCCTGAGCTAGGAAGATCTGAGCTTGTACTTTTTTCTTTACAGCACCCTTTAGGGGACTTACATTCATCGGGGGAATATTTGTATCCATTTGGATTTCAAGATCTGTAACCTGCGCTCCAACCTGAGGATCAATTTCTTTCTCATCATTCATTTGAATCATTCCTTGAGCATCTGGACCTATAGGCATGTCAGCCAAAGCATCATCAAATTGCCCCAAATCTTCAAGGATGTCAAACTTGTTGAAAACCTCATAGTTTTCCTATCTCTGAGAGTTCTCTTTTGTTCTCTTCTCTTATCCTTTATTTTGACAAGAATAAAGCCCTCTTTATCCTCCACCATAGGGGCTTTCCCTTTATCCTACCTAGAACCTGGGAGAGAGGATCCATTATTTGTTGCCCCTGCATGGTTAGAATTCAGAAACATTTACTGCAACTACCATATTCATGACAAATGCAACACCGGAAAGGTAAAGTATCATAATCTAATTGTTGAATACGAGAGTTGGATCCAAGCCAGATTTCAATAGAATCAGGCAACGACTTACTCAGAACAAACATAGGCATAGGTGATTACTTTTTTCCATGGTTTGGCGTGAAGGGCCTATTGGCTTGCCAAGCTGCACCACAACCACGTTGAAGATATCATCTCTCCAGAATTCCAATGGGAACCACGAAAGCCTCACCCAAACTAGAACTTGCGAAGGAATCTCTTCAGTAGGGTTGAATCCAACATTTCATGGCTTAAAATAGGCCAACTTGGTTATAGAAATATGTCCCCCCATCAAAGGCATTATTTCGATCTACCATGCATGTGAATATAACCAGAAAGTAGCCATTTGCAGCCAACAGAACCTCCATTTCCCCTATTGGTGTTTTAAAATGATTTTACGCTTTGTAAGCTACCAATATACCTATAGATGGATTTTAAGGAGTGGTTAGTTCCAAATATGGGGAAACCTAAGGTAATTGGACCAACTATAGGGACAAGACTTCCCTCTGCACTTTTGGTTCTGCAAGACCAAGGTGGGTACACCTAATCCAGCTCAATATACAACACTCTACAACTCTCTCTGGATTTAAACAGCATAAAATGATAAGAAATGTTGAATGATAACCATTCATTCATTGATTCTCAATTACCATGAAGAAGATACAACACACAACCACAATACTTAAAAGGGTTTTGAAATGGTTTTGTTTTAAAATTTGCAGAATATAGCTAAACCTGACCAAACATATATCACTATAGAAAATACTAATTTCTGACCAGTGCCTTATCATTGGGCAAAATCTTTAATGCAGATGCAGAATACAGAAACCGACTATTGTCAAAGATTCAAAGCCATAAATGCAACTAAGCCAGACCCACACTTCTTATAAAATCCTTGTGCACACCAAATGAATCTATCTTATCCAAACCAATATTAATTTGATCCTAGATCAAAACTAAGGAATAAAAACATACACAGATAAATTCTATACAATGAATCAAAGAACTCACAATTCAAGAGATAGACACAAAGAAGAGACTTGAATCTGGAGTATTTGTATTAAGTATGAAGAATCATGTTCCTGTATACAATGATCTGCTCGATGTTTTATCTTTCGGCCCCGCTAAGGCGAGATCTCTGGATGGACACCTGTCAGCTAGGTGTGATCTAGTGATGAATAAACAAGGTGCATCTTCTGTTCCAGGCATCATGCCTGTCATCTGATCAAAAGTGATCTGACCTACCTTTAACTTCCCTTTAGCCTTGACCAAGTCTCGCCACTAGTCACGTGTCACATAGGCGCGATGCCTTGAAGATAAACTTCCTCGTATCTTTCATTCACAGGATTGCGCACACCGTTGGATTAACTTGATCTGACCGCGACCCCTTCTCGCCTTTAACTTTGAAGATGTCGGCCCCACAATCCTGAGATGGACACTTGTCACACAAGCACAATCCCCTGATGGTTATCTTTCATGCAAATTTTTATCAAGGCATTACGTCTGTCGTTGGATTAAATTTAATATGCTCGACATCTTTTAAGGCATAGAACACCATGGGGACTTTAGACTTAGGAAATATTAATACATGGGCCCCGCTAGGACTTAGGACTTAAAAAGAAATGGCCCCCCTGCACGATGACTTAAGACACATGACTTAAAGAAGACTTGAGTGGCTCCAAAAAAGGTAACGCATAAAAAAAAAGCATGGGAGACTTAGGGTTTAGAGCAAAACAAAACTAAGGGCTAGATCAAATAGCAACTACGGCCTAGCACCAGAAAAAAATTGCAATCCTAACATCCCCTTCCAGGTTCTATGTGCAATGTTCCCACGATTCCAAGAAAGGTAAAGACACTTAGATCCTCATGAATTTAGAAACCAAGGCATGACTAGAAAGATAATTGATATCCTCCTCAACAGCATCAAGATGAATCACCAGAACCGGTCTAGTCTCACTGCTTGCAAGAAAACCATTTACCTTTAGGCTTGAAATTCTCCATTTGCGATGAATTTTCTCCCATATTATTCAAACCAAAAGAATTACCCCCCACCCGAGCGCAACATCTCTGAACAAAGGACTTTTCACCCCCGAAGTTGTAAGAAGCCACCCTTATTTCTACCAATTTTTTTCTCTCACTTCCACTCATGAATTGTTTGATATGATATTTCATGATGGGTTTGGATCAATGCAATATAGAGAACAACTATGTGCAAACAATGTTATTTGTATTATTGACAACTTCAAATTGCAGGCATTACAAAACTGACATCATTCAGATCATTCAGAACATGGTTGTTATAAATCAATCAACAATAATGACACAATCTCCAAATTAAAACTCATCCATGACCTTCAAATGATTCAAAGTTTATTGATATTCACTATTGTCATTAACTAGGAACATTAAAGATGGCAATCTAATTTAATAGCATTTCCCATTTGCTGCAAGACACTACCCAAACTGATATTAAGAGCATGTGGATGGAATCAAAAATACATATGTAAATTAACCTTGAGCTGAGTTGCTAGAGAAATGACAATAATAATGAGCTTATTGAACATTGTATTGTTGTTGTTGATGAATGTATTGTTGGTGTAGATGATTTTGTTCCAACTATCACCATTTATACTTCAGAATATCCAACTTCCCAAAAGGAAAGTCACCAATATAAGAGTCCTACTTGCATTCAAACTCCTCCAAGAACCCAATTGATTCCAACATAATTTCTCACTTTCTACTCTATCAACATTTCGACAAGTAACAACATAAAAGCATAGAATTCTTGGATGCTCTCAATGGCTCTAGCTCATTCCCCAAATTTGAATGTAGAATCTCTCGCTCACTCTATCTCGTCAGATGTTGTTGGGTTGGACGTCGGCGATGGGATTGGCTCTGCGATTTTAGCTCATGCTCCAATCCCTTCGGTTTTGGCACTCAAGACCCTGGTGTTGGTCGTTGGTGGAGGTAGTGGGGTTTCTGTGGCAAGATCACAGACCTCTCGACTTGATGGGTCTTCAACACAATCTATTTTGGCCTCTTGTGGTTGTGGTCAGGTGCAGGTTGACTCTGGTGTCCCCTCCTCCATGTTGGCCCCTTCTACGGCTCTTAGGGATTCCTATGTTGGTCGCTTGGCTAGTGGTGGGTGCAAGGGTTCTGCCCTTGATCCTAAGATTCCCTCAGTAGATACTAGGTATTTTCCTGTTTGTAGATCTATTGTTGTTTCGTTGGAGGAGACAGTGGTAGAGATTTATCTAGCAGCCTCAGACCTTTCTTCCAATAGGGTGATCTACAGATTTAGGGGTTTGTGGCTTAGTCTTCTGGAGCTCCATGCTTGGATCTCTAAACATTGGGAACCCATCATCTCTGATACAGTTCATATTTTCCCAATGGCCAAGGGATTTTTTATTGCCAAATTTGAAAATGTTGCGGATAGAAAGAGTATTTTGTGCGATCATTTTTTCACCTCGGAGGATCGTATCTCATTGAAGGTAAAACCATGGCATCTGGACATCAACCCTTCTTCTCAAACCTTCTGCAAGATGCCAATTTGGGTCAAAATCCCCTACCTCTCACTTCATCTTTGGGTGGATTCGCTTCTTAACGAAGTGGGTGAGGTGCTTGGTGATTTTCTGATGGTGGATGCGGTGTCTTCTGATATTTTTCACTCCACCTATGCTCATATTTTGGTGGAGATTGATGCATCAAAAGGGTTGCTTGCGGAGACTAAGCTTATGTCTCCTAAGGGTGGCTGGATCCAACCTTTGGACTATGAAGGGATTCCCTTCAAGTGTAGAAGGTGCTTCAAAATAGAGCATGTCGCAGCTAAATGTGATCAAAAGAAAGTGAAATCGAAGAAGCCCTCTTCATGGTGGAAAGGCGCTTCTTCTCAGTGTTACACAGTATTCAAGAACTATTCCCAAAAAAATTTCTCCCAAGTGGTCGAGCAGGATATTCATGTCAACTTGTCGCAGGTTACTGTTCCAAGTTCTTTTGATTTTGTTGGCTTTGTTCTTGTTGCCTCAGTGTTGGATTGTGACAAGGTTTCTATTGGTATGTATGTTGGTGTTGTCCCTTCAGTCGATATTGGCCCTTTAGTAAGTTTTGTTGGTTTTTCTCCCACTGCTTATGTAATGGAGTGTGATAGGGTTATTGTTGGTAAGTCTACTGGTGTCGTTCCTTCGGCTGTGGATGTCTCTGGGGTTGTGGCTGGCCTTGGCTCTCAGCTGGCGGTGTCAGTGCGGAGTATCACCCCCCTCACAAGTGCTGGGATTTCGGTGATGGATTCAGCGGCCTGGTTGGGTGAGGCTGCAAAGGTGGAAGAAGGTTGGATCTCAGTAAAAGGTAAACACCCTAAGAGGTCTTCGGCCTCTTTTGATATGACCCTTCAGTCCCACAAGAAGGGGGCCAAAGGAAAATCTTAATGTTGGATGATCATCTGTTTAGGTTGGGATTTTGGATCCTTTATCTAGTTTGAGTTTGCATGTACTTCTTGTGCTTTGTTTTTTCCAGGTTGAGGGAACCTATTGTTAAAAACCCCCACTTTGGTCTTGATTTATTCCTTATTGTGGGTTGTCTTTGAATATCTTTAACGACCTTTATGTAAAGGGTTTCAGGTCCCCTTCAAAACATATTTTCACTTAATCAAAAACATTTCGACAAGTAATTTGTTGATAGTGCAATTACAGACTTGCACATATTTGCACAAAGTGCTAGTTGAGTTTGTATATACAAATATGACTACTTATAGTATTATTCTATAGCAGATATGAGTCAACTCGGACCAACATATAAAATATAACTCGTGAATTAAACAATAGAGTAGTGGAAAGCAACCCCCAAACTGACCTTTTCCCACAATTTTTGAGAAGTAATAGGCCTAAAAATGTCTGATACGATGTGCAAGTTTGAAATTACTCCTCTGTGGATCAATGGCAGTAGAAAGTCCTTCAAAAACCCCTCTCAACTCGAGTGGGATATTACCCAAAGGCACCCAACAACATTACACTTACTCAACTCTGATCAGCGACTTCAAAATGCAGGTAATGGACAACCAGGGGTTTGATTAAAACTTTCCAGTCACACCCAACACTAGCAGTGGTACTATAGCAAGGCAGCCAATAACCCAACACCCCCAAACACCACTGCGAGATCACTATTCATGTCACTAATCATGGTATTGTTCATGACAATATTCATGGAATTGTTCACATCACTGTCGCAAGTACGGGGTTATTGTAGCAAGGTACGAAGTCACTGTAGCAAGCTACAAAATCATTGTAGCAACTTCAAACAATTCTTAAATTCTTAAATTCTTCAAAATCATAACCTTAAAACTTGTTAAATTTGAATAAACTTATTTCATGAAACCCTTTAGAAATCTCCAACTAAAAACTCCATCGTTCTTAACATTGTAGTACAACTATGAATCCTGGACAAATTCACAATATGGAATTGGGTTTCCGTCCAATTCCTCAAACCCAAGAGTTTTCGTAACCCAAGGGTTTTCGTCCTAGGGTTGTTAAAAAAACAGAAAGCTCTTAGAGCTCTTTTAAGAAGATTAAATAACCAAATCTGCTGAAAGATAGCATTTCCATCTCTTTTATAGCATTTTCTAAAAGCTTTTTCACTCACCTTGACAATGTGGGATAAACAAAATCACTTTTTTCATTTCCTATCATTTCGGAATTTTTGCTTTTTCGCCCACATTTTCTCGCAATTGCTTTTTTGGCCCTTATTTTATCGCGATTGCTTTTTCTTTAATATTTCCATGTCATATAACATAATTTTCCTTTACTTAAGTCCCGACTAACTTTTATTTATGCTTCCAATGTATTATAGAATAAAGGGGGCCATTTAATTATATATTTCCCACAAACTATAGACCATGCATTAATAAAGTTAAATAATTAAACTTCACTTTATAAAATAACTTATTAACACATAGAATAACATGAACACACCTAGATAAAACTAAGGAAAACTATTAACATTGCTATGGCGGCTAGGGTTCTTGGCTCTCTGCTTCCTTCTACTCCTGGCTCTTTGGCTCCCTCGGCGACGGCTAGGCTTCTGGCCCTTAGGCTCCTTCGGCGGCGGCTCGAACTCTTGGCTCTTCGACTCCCTCGTCGGAGGCCAGAGTTCCTGGCTCTTCGGTTCCTCTGGCCCCTGGCTCCTCGGCTCCTTCTGCGGCGGCTCGGGGTCCTGGCACTTCAGCTCCCTCGACGGCGGCTCAGACTCCTGGCTCTTCGGCTCCCTCGCTGAAGGCTAGGGTTCCTGGCTCTTCGACTCCTCCAACCCCTGGTTCCTCGGCGACTCGGGGTCCTAGCACTTCAGATCCGAGGGGGAATAAGGATTATGTGACTTTTTTGGATTCTAACCCTATCATTATCCCTCTGGAGGATGAGGTTGTGAAGGATATTGATGAGGCGTCCTCTAATTTCTCGGTCCATGGCCTTGTCTGCAGGTTCAAGGGCTTCTGGCTAAGTCTTCCTGCCCTTCACTCCTGGATTTCTCGATATTGGGAACCTAGTATTTCTGGTACTGTTCACATTTTTCCTATGGCTCAGGGTTTTTTCATAGCAAAGTTTGAAAATGTTGCTAATAGGAAAATAATTTTATGTGATCATTTTTTTAGTTGGGATGCTAGGTTTATGCTTATGGTGAAGCCTTGGCATCCTGCCTTTGATCCCTCTTCTGAGACTTTCTCCAAGGTTCTCATCTAGGTCCGGCTTCCCTATGTCCCCCTTCATCTTTGGGTGGATTCCCTGTTAGAGGCTGTGGGTGAGGCTCTTGGGGGCTTTCTGATGGTTGATGAGGACTCTTCTGATATTCTTCATTCAACTTATGCCTGGATTTTGGTGGACCTGGACATTTCTAAGGGTCTTCCAGAAAAGATTATGATGTAGCACTCTAAAGGTGCCTGGATCCAATCCCTGGATTATGAAGGGCTCCCCTTCAAGTGCAGGAGATGTTTCAAAACTAGTCATTTGGCTGATCAGTGTGGTTTGGAGAAGATTAAAAATAAATCTGCTTCTTGGTGGAAGGGGGCTTCTTCTCAACATTACATTGTTGGGAAGGCTTCGTCTGTCTAAAGCTTTTCTCAGGTGGTGAGGTCTCAGGTGGTGAGGTCTCTTCCCCGGGTGAGGCCTCTCCTTCGTCTGCTTCTGCTGCCTTTGTCCCTGCAGTGACTCTTTGTACTGAGACTTGTGTTCGGGTCTCTAATGGAAGTGAGGTTGTTGCTTCTCCTGTTGGCAACGCTGCGTTGTTTTCTTCTGGCCTGGTGGCTACGGGCTCTCTTGTTGTACCTGGCCCTTCTATGGTACCTTCTCCTGGCTCTCCAGATCTGGGAGTTTTGGTCCCCGATTTCCAGGGTTTGGCCAACGTGGTGGATGTTGGGTGGACTGGTGTGAAAAGAAAAATATTTAAAAATTCGCCCACGTTTGTTATGGCCCTTCGATCCCAAAAGGGGAAGAAATGACCCTTCTTGTGGCTTCGGGTGTTGGTTGTTGGTTCTTTGTTGGTTGTTCCTCTTTCGGGATGCATCTGGGTTGCTGGACTTCCATGTCTTATTTTTTCTTGCAGTGTTGATGGGTTTCCTGTTCTCTTTTTTTGTGGCCTGTTTCTGTCTTTGTTCCCATTGTTTTTTGTGTAAGGACCTATTGTTATATCTTAAGCTTTGTATCGGGTTTCAGGCACCCTTTAAAACCTATTTTACTTAATCAAAAACTTTATTAACACAATAAAATATATCGATGATAAATAGATGAACTTTTCAATATTAAACAATTTATCATCAACCCCTCTATCACTGGATGTCCATATATGCCCATAATGACTTACTATAAATAGTAAGTGTGCCCAAAACTGCCTCAGATCAGCTCAGAATGAACTACAACTAAAATTGTCTAGGCTAAATGGCCTCCAAGTCCCTTTCATGTCCTGGTTAGCCTACAAGGGACCAAGGAAAAATAGGCTAACAAACTCATACAACTATCAACTAGAAAAGGGGACATTACAAAAGCATCCCTAGGCTTTGTGATACAAAGCAAGAGCTATGGGCAATCCTTGGGATTTGAAGCAAACCCCCCTCTATGCACAGCTAACACCAGCAATCAAATCACACCCGAATTATAAAGCTGCCTCCAAAGTCGTGAACCACTCTCGCAAAGCTCCAAATAAGGGTTGAGCCACAAATTCCACCCACCAGCGAACACCGACTCCAAAAACAACACAAAGGGCACAAAGACTACAACAAAAAAGTCAAGAAATGGGCCTCCAACCCCCACAGCCTCCACGAACAACTGCCAACACCCCCTAAACAAACCCCCCTTGTACATGGCAAATTGAACCACAAACCAAAGCGTGGGAGAGCTAGGGAACGCATGCCCTAGTTCACAACATCGCGAAGCTACCATCGATCCATTCTCCACCTCCAACTTTATTGTAAACTTCAAAAATCATTCTTTTTTATTTTTTAAAATGTTTATTGAAATGAAAGATTATTTTGCAATGGATATGCTAGTTGGGTTCATTTATTGGAGTTGTGGCTGCCAACTGTGTTTCAGAAGGCATACCATTTTTAGCAAGTAAGAAAAATCTATGGTTAAACATAGAAGTTGCTTCTAAATGTATCATTGAAATATTTTTATTTCCATAAAATAAGAATAATAAGCGGAATTATTGCGAATTAATTATTTCTTAAACATTATGCAATGTAAGAATTTGTCTAGAAGGCAAGTAAAAAGAATCATCATATTGCACATTTATCTGCATGCAATCAAAAATCTACGTTGTCAAATTCTTCCTTTGAAGCCTAGGGTCCTAGTTTGACTCAGCCTGAATTCGGGTCCGGATTCAGTCTGACCAAAATTTGTCCAGGGTTCAAAATTTTGACTGTGGGTTCGCATTAAAGGAGGTCTGGAGAATTTAGAGAAATTTGGAGCAAAATTTTACTTAAGCAACAAAACCCAGTTTTAAGCATTTTTTTTAATTTTTGTTTAAGTTCTTTTTTGGTCTATTATACTTTTGCATTATTTGTGGGTTGCATTCTATTAAGAAATTGGTACATATGGATAAGAAGTTGTGTGATTCTCCTTTAATAATTGTAGGTAGGTGCCCAAAGTATGTATTCAATGTTCTAAATTCAGGCATATTGAGCACAGTGAAAGGTTGTGTTTGAGTTCAATGGACTTGCCAATATGGGTCCCAAACAGATGAGAGCATATAACACTACATGTTTTTTAGGAGTTGTTGTCTGCAGTCATTCGGAATAGGAAGGTCTATCATTGGAGATTAGAAAGAGTGCTACTAGCAAATTCAATCCTTCCATTAAATATTGCAAGAAATCTACAAACTTGGAGGATAAAATTAGACCAAAAAATAATAAAACAAAAATTAATATATATGGTGGTGCATTTTGCTATGTTGCTTTACTATTAGCATAGTGGTGTATTATGAACGTGTGTGTGTGTTGTACAAACACAAAGCAAAACCAAAACCACCCCAAAAAAAATTGAACGAAAAATTTGAACGAACCCGCAAACCTGAATCCGAATCTGGACGGGGACAACTTAGTCATAAATAAATAAAAAATTCATTTCTCGGTGGGCAAAAGCTCCAAGTTCAAATGAATGTAGATTTAGTCCAAGTTTGTTATTAAACTTCAACATAATTAAATACATATATCATATTTGATAATTATGATTTTGGATTTAGTATCAAATTCTGTGTATAAATCATGACAGATTTGTTCAATGATTATATTTTATTGTGTGACAAGGTCATGCATTTATATCTGTCTAGGGAAATTCTTATCACAATGTAGTCATGTTTGGTACATTTAATCTTTTATCTATTCATGTGCAAATGTTTCTATCTAAAATAATATCTTATACGCACTAATCGAATTGTACTTTCTAACATATTAGCTTACAAATATTTTCTAATTTCTGAGTTACATGCATAAATCAAACTGTACTTTCTAACATATTAACTTACAAATATTTTTCTATAGCCATGATCCTTCCACCCCTTCTGATGCAAGTGCCAGTTAAAGAACATACATCACCCTAACCAAGAATTCTCAGCCAATTGAACTAGAACCCTTTGATCACTGAAATAATTTTTAAAAACCAAACAGAAACAAATATTTTCTAAAAGACCAACCGAAATTCACATTTTCCCTGCCGATTTGTCCTGTTAGATTCTCCTAAATTCATCCCAGACAAAACCATATGAAAATTTCAAAACCTGCCTAAACCCCCGCCCAAATTGACCCAGAATTCCAAACACAAATCGAACCAGACCCTGAACTGGAGCCCACAGGAAACTAGTGGCTACATCGTAAATCAACTGACTGCTTATTGACTGATTTTAAAAACATACCTTATTGCTGAAGAATATATGAATACAAAGAACCAGACTTACAAACACAAAAAGATGGCGGCCTATAACTGAAACAATATGTCATTACCTACTTTACAAGGGATCCTCACAGGTAGCAATGCTGCCTCTGCAAATTTCAAATGAAAACACATTGGACAAGATAATCCTCATCAATGAAAACCAACATTGTATCCAGAAGCAAAGCATAAGGAAAGATTTTAAGCTGCAAATTTGAATGTTACCCTTGCATACAAAAATTTACAGGTGATTGCTCTGGTTATTGATTTTTGCCAACCATATTTTTTTTAAATCTCATCTTTTTGGTACACCAGGTGAGCCCATCGAAGATGCAACAGTTGGAACTGAACTCTGTAGTGCTTTTGCTACCTGAACTCCAGAATTAGAGCTTCCAGTAAGTGGTCCCACAGTACCGTTGTTAACAACTGCCTCAGATTCCACTTGTGGCGCTGCCATTGATTTTTGAATCTGATTGTATCAAGAAATGAATTTAAGAACTCTGACACACTCGTGACTTCAACTCAAACAATCATTACATTCCCCACCCTTAACATTCCAGTCTAGGGCAACTGTCCATGTAACCGAAATAATTGAAGCAACAGAAGTTTAAGATTCAATATGTTTACAAAGAGAGAACTAAATAGAAGATTTGTACCTTAGCAAGCCGTTCCATATGAGCTTCATTGGAAGACTGTACAATTCTCACAAAAAATGAAATAAAGTAAGTATATTGAAACATTTGTCTTCCATGAAAAGTAGAAAGGAATGATTGCAGAATACTATGGTCTCAACATGCATCCAAAACGTATCAAATTCTCAGTCCTCAACATGCATCCAAAGCATATTATATTTCCGCCTTCGACATGCAGAATACTAAGTTCTCAACATGCATCCAAAACGTATCAAATTCTCAGTCCTCAACATGCATCCAAAGCATATTATAGTTTGGCCTTCGACATGCATCCAAAACATATTATAATCTCAATTATATAACTTATAAGCAAATGAATTCAGGGGCGTAGATTCCAGAACCAAAGCATGATCCACAGCACAGTGATAGTATAATGTTTTTCTGGGAAAAAATGGTTATATCTTGCATACAGCAGTGTAGTTGTAGGTTTATTGATGCATAAATGAGCATTATTTTGCTAAATGAAGGTCTTTAAATTGAAATAGGTAAAAGAAAAGAAACAGAACATCTCTTACCATCCTCCTATTTTTGTTGAAATCCTTGGTAGCATAGCCAGGGATTGACAGATGACAGTTTTTCTCTGCAGCCAACAAGATCCACATTGTTAACAAAACATATAATTAAAATTAAGCATGTCGAATCAAATTAGAATTTTGCTTGCCTATATTAAGAACGATGATGCTAAAATGTTTTTTAAAAGAACATGCAAAAGAATTACCTTTCCTTCCTTTGCACTATTATATGAATTAAAGAAGGAAAACAGCAACCTAAACATTTTTAGAGCTACAACGTAACGTCGTAATGAATAATAATACAACTCACTTAAATGCAGTAACATATCCTTTTCTTCTACAGTGGTCGACTTCCGATGTTTTGCATATGCAATTGCATTGATCTCTGCCTGCTTAAGAAATAACAATAAAGACCAATTTTTAATTGCATAATGAAAGGTGTTATTGCTACCATAAACAGGCAGTCAACAACAATAGCATTTCATTTTATTTTAGTTTTAGCAATCAACATTAACTTAGTAAGGGGTACATAATCATATTATTTCTGCTTCTGGATCATACGACTTTTGCTTTCAACACCATTCCAGAGTTGATCAATCATAAAATCACAGAATGTCCCAACTCTATGAAGATTTTATAGATATGGTATGGCTAACAGTATTGAGACACCATTTTCAAATCAGGGTGCAGCATATATATACATATACATACAGACATATATAGATAGATAGCAATTTTGATCATATAAATGAATAGTGCTATTGTTACCATAATCAGTCAAACTAAAATAGCATTTCACTCGATCATACTTCAAACAATCACTACCAGCCTAGAATAAAGGGTGCATAATCATGATCCATTCTGCTTCTGGTTTATGCCATTTTTGCTTTCATCACCATTCTGAAGTTGATAAACCATAAAATCACAGAAAATAGCATTTCTAAGATTTTAATTGGTGGGAAACAAAATGGGAGATATGGTGTGAGTAATGGGACGGGGACACCATTTTCAAATCAGGACACAGGTGTTATATATATATATATATAAACAAAATGGGAGATATGGTATGAGTAATGGGATGGGGACACCATTTTCAAATCAGGACACAGAAGTGTTATATATATATATATATATATACAGAGAGAGAGAGAATTTCAGTTTCCAAGTTAGTATTTTGATTTTTTTGCCAAATATGTAAGTTACTTCTAGCATATTAATAATAGACTTGTAAACACTGTTTTCAGTTTTACTTGCAATATATTTGATTTTTGAAAAATATATTGCTAATTTATACTAGTTTTTTGAAAGAAAACTCTGTTTTTTCTTAAACAGTGGATTTTACACATTTGAGTTAAAATAATAGTTTTTTGAATAAATTAATTAATGGCGTGCCACTTTGCTATTCAATTACCATATTACACATAATTTATATATGATTTTTTTTTCATTCAAATTGCTGTTTTTAAGAACATTTGTTTGTTTTTTTAATTTGAACATGTTGGTTAGATATGATGACATCTAGCCCTACATCAAGCTCAGCATAAGTTTTGTATTACACTACTAAAAGCAAAGGCTCTATATGGATATTCCGTAATGGGACCAATAGAGAGGAGTGTGATTTGCATTTTATTCACAAAGAAACTTAATAAAGACATCGATTGTCTCAAATAACATATCACAGCCATTCTTAATTGCATCTCTAAAGAAGAGGAAAAACTAGAGATGCAAGCATCTTGATTCTTAATTCATCAGTAGCCATTAATATTGATATACAAGCAAAAGTGAACAAAGATATGGCAAGCATTGTGGGTGCTAGTCATGATCCATGCAAACAAAACACATCCACCTCATCCAATTCAAGTAAAGAATAGGCACAAGACATTTTTGTACCTAGAAACATGCTTGGAGCACTACCATTGTTGGATGGTATAGAGTGGAACAAGGAGGTGGAACAAGCAGCAAATAACTAATAAGGCATGTGCAATTTTTTTATTTTACAACCACATTCCCTTCAATGTGGTGAAAAACCTCTACTATGAAAATTTGGTGATAGCATTTAACAATTCCATTTAAGGTGTGCAAGAAGCCCTCTCCAAAAGGCTTACATAGGAAGTTGATCCCAAATGTTGTTGAAAATTCAAAGTTAGTTCTTCAAAAACAAAAGAGGCAATTGTGAATGTTTGGATGCACTATTCTTTCAAACAGGTGGACAAGTGGAAAGAACTACATCCATATCAGTTTTTTGACAACTCCAAATGGTGAGATGGTTTTTTGAAGTCATCTAATGCCTCTAACAAAGTACCAGATGCATAAACCTTGAGTCTAATGTTGGAGCAAGTTACCTTTGAGGTGGGCATAGAGAATATAGTGCAAATTATCTTTGATAATACATTGACATATGTGGCAGCTAAGAGATTAGTCCAGGAGATGCATTCATCACTATTTGGATGCTTTGTGTGGCATATTTCTTTGACCTTCTTTTGGTAAACACTTACAAAATTGATTGGGTGAAACCAATTGTAGAAGATGTAAAGAACGTAATAAAATATATTAATGAAAAAATACCAAGGGGAAAGAGATTGTGCAACCGAATGTCGCGAGTTTTGCAACTAATTTACTATCGTTGCAAAGCATTACTTATTAGTTGGCATCATTGAAGTAGATGTATGTGAGTCAAGCATGGCTACAGTCAACATATTCAAAGTAGGTTGATGGATGGAGGACCAATAAAATAGTTTCATTTAATGTCTTTGCAAAGAGAGATACAAGATTATCAAGGTAACCTCAAAACTTCAATTTAAGCTTCAAATTGAACCCTTCATTTTTAAACTTTAAAAGAATTTATTTTCGTTGTAAATTTGTATCTTTAATTTGTTTGTACTTGAAGGTGTCAAAACCCCTAGTGCAATTTTTGCACTTGGTGGATGGGGATCAAAATCCAATGGAGTATATTTATCAAGCCATGGATAGGGCCAAAGAGCCCATCTAAAACTATTATAGGAGGGATAGATATGGATTTGATCTCATTTGGGAGTTCAATGATCAAAGACATAATAATTTACTCCACCAACCCATTCATGTGTTAGGGTACTACCTCAACCCCAAGTTTTCTTTTTTGATAGCTTTAGAATTAAGGCCATAAACAATTAAGCAGTTAATTGCCATTGCTGAGTTAGGGACAAAAACCTCTGATTCAGGCAGATGTGAAAGCACTTTCA